>OX457037.1:54350531-54438618 GCA_949752735.1 Lumbricus terrestris | reverse complement strand
AAAGCAGACGGCGTCTGAATTATAGCCATATATTGTATGTGGGCGTATTGCATCTGCCTGGCTGTTTGCATTTGTGTTGTCTTTGTTGTATGTATCTCTCTCAGCATCTGTCTCGCTCTCTTTCTGTCCCTTGTTTTCTTTCTTTCTCAGCGTCTTGATCGCTCTATCCGTCTCTGTTTGTTTGTATGCGCACTTGTTATAGCGCCACTTCAAGCTCACTACTCAGAGGCGCTCCCGACTACAGAGCGGACACTGCATCGGAGTTTCTATCTCTCTCTCTCTCCCTCCTCTTTCCCTAGCTCCCTCCTTGTTCTCTCTCATTCTTTCTCTGTCTATTTTTTCTTTCTATGTCGGTCTCTGTCGCTCTCTGTCACGTTCTCTCTATTTCTCTGCCTCTGTCTATGTCTAGCTTTTTATCTCTCTCTCTCTCTCTCTCTCTCTCTCTCTCTCTCTCTCTCTCTCTCTCTCTATGTCCGTCTCTATGACTCCTTTGTTCCCGTTGGCGATACTTCTCCTCCTCCTTCTCCTTCTCCTTCTCCTTCTCCTCCTTCTCCTTCTCCTTCTCCTCCTCCTCCTCTTCCTTCTCCTCCTCCTCCTCCTCCTCCTCCTTCTCCTCCTTCTCCTCCTTCTCCTCCTCTTCTTCCTCTTCAGATAAAAATGTTTCGTAATGGAAGGAAAGACGTTCACAGGTGACGGGGGCAGCAGCAGCAGCAGTGATGATCGTGTTTAGAGACAGGAGAGAGAAAAAGATTAAGAGGATGGGAAGACAAGACGCGAGATGGATAAGACGCAGAGGAGGATGGAAAAGATGGAACGGAGGATGGAAAGACAAGACAGACGTCAGCGATGACAAGAGACATACTGGAATCAACAGTGCTCTGTCAGTCGGTCAGACAGCTTGTCATCGAGTTGACGACGAGTCTGTGAGTCAAACGCGCTCACTCGCTCACTCGCTCATCAAATCTCACCAACCAACCAGCATACCCAGTGGCGTAGACAAGGAGGTTTTGGGGCTAAACCTCCCCCCCATTGGCCTAGGAAAACGTTTTTTGAAGGTTATTTATCCACTTAAATTAGAAAAAACAAAACAATTGCTTGTAGTAACAATTGTTTTTCATACTTATTTCTTTTGTTACTTTATTCCCTTTTTATTTACTGTAATACTGTTGGGTTGGTGTCGGAAAGGGCATCCGGCCAGGCCATAAAACCTCAATCCCCTTCGTAAATTCATGGCTGCGCCACTGCACATACCCACCCAGTCGCTCACTCACTCTCGGACAAAAATGTTATATTGTAGCTCTTGTATTCTCATGTAACTTAACGCTGAGGCAAACAAAAAGTTGCACTAATGGAAATTTATTCATGAAACTCTACACGTTTTGCGCGTAAACACTCAGATTTTTTCATAAAAGCATCTGTTCCACAGATGAGCAATTTGAGTAATTTGATACGTCTTAGACTATCAGATTGCTCGGTCATTAACAGCAGGTTTCGTAAATGACATTCGAGCGGACAGCAAACAATTTTCCTCCGAGTCATTTTGCTGTTTTGTGAATGATACGTCGGCGAAACGAAAGTGAAAACTTGCCTTCAGTCACCGAAACATTTCGATTGCAACGAATCGTTTTGTTGAGTGATCGAATTAATGTTCCCTTCGCTTTCAACACGCACAGAAATTAACTGAGCAAGTCATTCACTTGCAATTGCTCGGTACTTCGGCGTGAAATTCCAATGCAGCGTCCGCGCTGTAGTCTGGAGCGCCTCTGAGTAGTGAATTGAAGGGGCGCTATAGCAAATGAGGGAAAATCAACATGAAAAAATAATATTAGACAAAGTCAACACATTGAAACGAAAGAATAATTATAAGCTTAGATTACATGTAAATGGAAACAATAGGCTTACCAGAAGGGACAAGTCTCTAGACAGGGGTTCATATAGTGCAAAGGAGATCCGGGTCGGTTGCCATAGTATCACAGGGGGGACAGCTAATATAAGGCTCTCATGCAGAGTTATGAATCTGGAAGAGGGGAAGGGTCATGTACTTCAGTCAATCGATCAATCAATCAATCAATCAATCTGAACATTGTATTCCTGATGATGAATTATTACCACCTGCTCTGCTTCTACAGACAGTTTCTGTATTCAGCGACGTATACATACCGCGGTTTGAGAGTTCAAGTTCTCTTAGAAAGAACATTATTCGCGGATATACATGTATAATTAGAAGAATTCTAGATGTTGTCATTCCAGACTAGACCCCAAGTGGTCAAGGTCTCGCCCTTGCTTGTTGGAACTAGTTTATAAGTTCGCATCATTCGGTGTACTGTTTAACTTAATCAAACCTTTCGTGGGATTCTTATTACTTCAAGTCATGCGAATGAATGAATATTGGACCAGCAACTGACTATAAGAAATGCGGAGTTTCTATTGCGTTCATTCTAAAGAGTTTTACAGACAGCCACCAGGAGAAACGTTTATTTTATCCCTAACGTGCAAGACTGCAAATATACTGGTGTCTTGAAATCCTCGCCCATATATTGCACCCGACAACATCCATTTTTTAAAATTCGATGTGATTATTGTCGTTAACTACAAACTTTCTTGCATAATACAATTGGCAGTTTTTCGTTGCCATTGCTAATTGTCTGTAATTCAGATGGCCTATATAGCTGCCATGTCAAATTTTCCCCGCCACTTGAACATGGGTGGCAGTATTATGCCACTTTTGCCAAAATTGCGTACTGGGGTAACAATGGCGTCATTTGTGATTGTGTTTTCGCATATTTTTTAATATATTATTTTATAGTCAACATTCGACGTTTTTATTTTAGCTCTATGAGTGTCCAATATGCCTGGGATAGGCCTACATATTTTTGAAAGCATAACGCATGTTATAAAAAAGTTTTTCTCGTGTCGCAGCCTCCCCAAAATGCAATATCATGGACCAATAGTTATCTAGATAGTCACAACATATATATAATACAACAGTTACAACACAATAGCCATCGTTATTAGACGGCTGTGGCGCATATAAAACACAGAAGCACAACGGCAACAAACTAGAAAAGCCCTCCACACGCAAACAGCAAGGCCTACATAGTGTCAACAGATATAGAGTCGCTCTATAAATACGTTCAGAGCAGCAACAACAAATCTGGAGTTGCAGATAGGAAGCAGTGTCGTCGTAATCGTAATCGTATCTCCAAATTGCTAAAGCGTCATAAAAAGCCAAGCGCAGGGCACCAGCTTATTCACGAGCGCTTAAGCTATAGAGATCTCTGACGAAGCAATGGAGGCGTCATTGCATTGGACGGTACTACGGTTGATACTGATACTTCAGTTTAACGACGATGCAGAGAGAGAAAGAGACAGATACAGAGAGAGACAGAGACAGACAGACAGACAGACAGACATAGAGACAGAGAGATACAGAGAGATACAGAGAGAGACAGAGACAGATACAGATACAGAGACAAAGACAGAGACAGATACAGAGACAGAGACAGAGACAGACAGAGAGACATAGAGACAGAGACAGACATATAGACACACACACAGATTCG
The DNA here is from genome assembly GCA_949752735.1 of Lumbricus terrestris. NCBI lineage: Eukaryota > Metazoa > Annelida > Clitellata > Crassiclitellata > Lumbricidae > Lumbricus > Lumbricus terrestris. Next base: position 54,435,055 of record OX457037.1, on the reverse strand, counting down.
GTATGTGATAAAAAACGACATTTGGTCACGTGACGAGATCACGTGACAGCCCTTAGCAGACGACCGACGACACGATTGTTCCGTTCTTCCATTGTTTCATTCCAACAACGGATGATGACGCTTCATCTACAATCGCCATATAAATTAATGTAGAAGGAATTAGAACATAGCAATCAACGGGAGCCGAGCAAAACAGCTAGATCAGCATTTCTGATCAGACGGCGACAAAAGTGCAAAGTCATGTTGCGAAATTTAGACCGCTCTATTATAGACGGCGTGTGTAACTGTGCATGATGCCATCGCTCTGCATTTAGAAATCCTGTCCGCCATCATTAGCCACTGACTTCAAAGTCATCGTGGCCACTCCTGCAGTAGAATAATTCTAACGAAGGCAAAGGCTGTTGTTATATACATGTGCAGGCCAACTCGCCACTGCTTATACTTTGAGGTGCCAGTCTCAAGCCAGGAGAAGGAAGGGTGGCAACAATGGTCATCCATAATGTGACACAAAGTCGATAAGCAGCAACGACAAACCTGTTACGCCAACTATTCATTGCTCACCTCATGGATGCCAGATCAGAAATTGCTACTAATAATATATTTATTTATTTATTTATTAAATTAGTAATGCGCGCATGATTGAACCGAAAATCGTTTGTGCATTCATTACGAAAGATTTATATAGCAACCATGAAAGGCTACAACTCAGGGGCGCTCCCGACCCAACTTCGGCTGAAGAGAACAGTGCTAAGATTGCGATGGAACGTGTCAGAGGAAACCCTTGGCCGCAGACACAGGTATGGATGTGGACCACTCCATAGTAGAGGGTCTGCAACACAGAGAAAGCAGGAAATGTGAATCTGAGGCTTGGACTGGTTGTCATGACGATGTTTCAGCGCCTGGCTTGAGTTTTATAGCGATCCAATAATGTATGGTTATTGGGCAGAATAGGAATTCTTTTAATCAATCCAAACTTCTACTTTAGCAAGAATAACGAAAGGATTGTTTTCTCATAAAGGCATTGAATTTTTAGTGAACCTTTTCAGAACATTTCGCTGGTTGAAACTTCTGTCCTGGAGCAGTGTTGGTGAGTTTTAGGCCTATAAATTCATTAAATATAAGCTTACACTTGGTCACGACTCTCAGACGACACTGCCATCTATTATAGCGTCGTGTGGGTCGACGCGAGTACTGCTAGTTCAACAAATCAGCTCCAGTAGCAATATGTTTAGTTGTTACGGTTGGACGGTTCGGTCTTGTAGGGTCTGCTAGACCATTGATAAGCAATGTGAAGATGCAACGCATGCTATCTTCTAAAGCAGAAGTCAGTCGTCAAAACATTAAGTGTAAGATCAGAAACAGACATTACCGTCCAATTCTACATTATATCTATATATGTAGGTGGGTATGTTTAATGGTCATATGTAAGTATAATTGTGGGTACATAGGCTACATGTATATAAACTTTATGGTTATGCGTGCATGGGCGAACATAATTATGTGCGCATGCGTGTATGTATGCATGTGTGCGTGTATATGTGTGTTTATATGTAGGCCTATATGTGTACGTGTATCATACACGTTCATATATACATATAAACACACACATACACGCACACATGCATACATACACGCATGCATACATACGGTCATACATACACGGTGTATGTATGTATGCATGTATGTATGTATGTATGTATGTATGTATGTATGTATGTATGTATGTATGTATGTACGTATGTATGTATGTATGTATGTATGTATGTATGTATGTATGTATGTATGTATGTATGTATGTATGTAGATATGTATGAATGCATGCAAGCATGCATAGATCTATACATATACATGTACATGTATTTATGAATGTGTTTATGTAACTAACCGAGGCATTGTATGCGTATATGACTATCCCAAAACCTGCGTTTCATGGCATTTTTAAAGGGGTTGATGAACAATGAACAGGGTTAAATACAGCAACAAGTCAGTGCAACAGCGGACATCTGTTCCCCGAGGATGGTCCAATGTCCACGAGAAGGTTCAATGAGTCCAGTTGATGTACAGAAATGCGGAACCACGACATCTCCACCCGCAGCAGAGCGCAACGATCGTCCGCTCTGGTGACCTGGGACTGAAGCAAACAGCTCCCTGTTCGGTGCCGACTAATGAAGCCGGACGCACGAAGAGAATCTTGATATTCTTAACTCTTCGACGGGGAGCCAGTGTCGTAGGATGACAGATTGCGCCGAATGACCTGTATCTGTTTATCTGATGCAGCTGGTATTAGCAGGTTCGGTAGACAGAGAGAGAGAGACGGAGAGGCGCAGAGAGACAGACAGACAGAAAGAGACAGAGAAGGAGAAAGAAACAGAAACAGAGACAGAGACAGACAGAGACAGACAGAGACAGACAGAGACAGACAGAGACGGACAGAGACAGAGAAATGGAGAGACAGAGGACGAGGGAGAAAAAGAAGTATAGAGAGATCACCTGGCAAGAAGATGGTTGTCCTTCCTTCCAGTGGGTAGCACATCTAAAGTTGTTGATTCCAGTCACGTTGTTTGTACCTATTGATTTTTCGTCAGCCATAAACAAAGCCACAATAATAATATAGTATTGTGCACAGTGCATGCAGTCAGATGTATTCATCTACGTCGAGACGATTGGTAGACATCAATGACTCTCCTTCTGATGATATCCGACGCTGACCACAAACACACACACACACACACACACACACACAGACAGACAGACACAGAGAGATAGATAGAGAGAGAGAGAGAGAGAGAGAGACAGAGAGGTAATGTAGCTCGGATGGGACAGACCGTTCTGTACCGATGAAAACTGGCAATGCACTCGTGCACCACGTTCCTCTAAAGACCCGCGACGACCTTCGTTTCCACGGACGAGACGCTATTTAAGGCTTCCACGTATGGACCATGTTGACCCAAGATCTAAATCTCTTAGATTAGCCTCCATCGATAGCCAGCGAACTGCCAGGATCATGGTGGCAAAGGTCACATCAGATAGGCCTACCACGCGTTTTCCATGCAGATCGGTCCAATGGAAGACCGGGATCACGCCACTGCTCATCCTTGATCCCTTGATCGACGGGTGAATAGGTCAGATTATACTGGGACGTGAGGCATCTCCAGAATATGCTAAGCTCTGTTCGTGCCGCTGCAGGGCGAATAGAAGTCAGCGGTTGGAAGACAGTGTGATGATGGCAGCATCGATTACTGCATTATATGTTCTCCGCAGTAAACATTGATTCCATGTTCAGTAGACTACAGCAGCTGCAGCAGCAGCAGCGGTCGAGTTAAACTCATGTTTTATGCGTTTTCTAAGGAAGAGGAAAAAATCCCACTGGGATTTACTGCTAAGCGAGCGTCAATCGATTATTATCTTGCATGCTTATCGATATTGGCCACGTCATCACGTCCTTGTTATAAATTTCAAGCAAAATAAATAGTTAATTTCAATCCGGCTTAATTGTGAAGGAGTGTATGGAGACAATTTTCATACTAGACTATAGCAAGCAGCGGACAGTAATTTTCGTATGATAGTCTTTGAACAATTGAACCGTCATACAAAAACTCAAATAATATTTGAGGTTTTTGTATGAAACCTCATAATCATAATAATATTAATCATAATCATAATTATAATCATATTAATCATAATCATATTAATCATAATCATATGAATCAAAATCATGATCATAATCATAATCATATTGTGATTATTTGTGGCGTAGCCCATAGAACGCCGTAGAAGACGAATGAAACGTCTTGCAGAACACTACAGTCACTACACTGCAGCTTTGGACAATTAATCGGTAATTTTAACTGCACAGTAACTGTAGTTCTAATTATTTTTTTTTTTATTTAGCGTATGCAGTTCGCGCTGAGCCAGCATACAGCAGCCTCATCAGCAACGTGGAGTGCGGTTAATCCGCCCGGGAAACAAGTTGTTGTACAGTCATTAACGATGTGGGACATAGTTTGAATTTCTCCACAGCTGCAGAAAGGGGACGTAGCCTGCTTCCAACGACATTTATTTGCCGCACAGCGGCCCTGACCGGATCTGAACTGGTTCAGTGCGGACCAGAGACGACGTGGTAGGTTGAAGCCCGGGGGCCAAACAGACGGCACGGACACGAGGGAATGGTTTACAACATCAGTTGCAGACCACTCAGCACTCCAGTCCGCATTAGCTGTCATGTCCACTGGTGGATTCAGCCATACGGGCCGTCTCGACGGTAGACGCACTGCTGGATGGAACAGGATATCTGCGTTCAGCGGGAGTCTGTCATTCAAGCTGACTTTGGCGAGTAGTCTTGCCGTCGCCTCCCGTCTTCTGAGATGTGGTGGTGGAATGTTGCTTAGGACCGGGAGCCACGGCAGTGGCGTGGGGCGGAGTGTGCCCGAGATGATGCGCATTGATGCGTTCAGCTTTACGTCCAGCAGGTTAGTGTGACTTGAACGAGCCCAGACAGGGGCGCAATACTCAGCTGTTGAGTAGCACAGAGCCAAGGCTGAACTGCGTAGGGTCGGGGCGAAGGCTCCCCAGCTTGAGCCAGCAAGTTTGCTTAAGAGGTTGTTACGAGTGCCCACCTTGGCTGCTGTTTTCTTCATATGCTCGTGATATGACAATGACCTGTCTAGGGTCACACCTAGGTACACCGGATGCGGCTCATGTCTGATGTGCTGCCCATTGAGGTAGATTCTCAGCTCACGATTGGCCTGCGCGTTGTAGAGATGAAAGGCACAGGAGACTGTCTTAGTTACACTTGGTTGGAGTCGCCACAACTTGAAGTACATCACCATCTGTTCAATATCTGCGTTCAGCACCTCTTCCACCTCTTCCAGAGTTTTTCGTTGCGCCCCCAGGGCGATGTCATCAGCATACGCAAATTTCCGAGACTGCGTTTTTGGGAGGTCGTTGATGTAGATGTTGAAAAGGCACGGTGACAAAACCGAGCCCTGTGGAAGTCCATTGAGTTGGATTCTCCATGAGCTGACCCTGTCGCCCAGGTGCACTCGGAAACGTCTGTTCCTGAGGAAGACCGCTATCATCTCAGTGAACCACGTTGGGAATGCCTTTGAAATTTTCAACAGCAGCCCCGTGTGCCAAACTGTGTCGAATGCTGCTGTGAGGTCCAGAAAAACGACTCCAGTCTTGAGGTTGTTCTGAAAGCCGTTTTCGATGTGCGTAGTGAGGGCGAGAACTTGATCGCAGGTGCTGCGGCCCCCCCTGAAGCCAGCTTGATCCACCACAATGTGGTCTTCCAGGATGGGGCTAATCCTGTGCAGGATTAGGCGTTCTAGTGTTTTGAAGCATACCGAGAGCAGAGAGATGGGGCGGTAGCTGGCTGCTTCTTGAGGATCTTTCCCAGGCTTGGGGATGGCGATCACCTTTGCCTGTAACCATTCTCGTGGAATTTTTCTCTCCATTACTATCCTTGTATAGAGGGATGTGAGCCAGGATGACGCCGCGGGTCCGAGGTGTTTCAGGAACTCAGGGAGAATGTTGTCATATCCAGCAGCCGTGCCCGACTTGATGGACTGAAGAACTGACTGGAGCTCAGAGACATCGAAAGCCTCAAAGCCATTGGTGGGGGTCCTCTGTGGTTGTCGGCAGTACTGCCGCCATTCGTCTCTGACCTGCCGTTGTTGTTCTTTTTCCAGAGGAGCTTTCGCCACCTTTATCAGGTGGCTGGCGACTGCATTTGGGGAGACTTGTGGGCGAGCAGATGTTGCTGGACGTTGTGCAGCCCCAAGGCGACGGATCAGGTTCCAGCTTTTCCGACTGGAGCGGGTGAAGTTGAGAGACGATGTGCAATGCTCCCATTTTTTGCGTCTGTTAAGGTCAAGGGTGTCAATGAGTTGGTCGGCCACATCAGGGTCTCCAGAATCCTCATACTCCTTGAGTAGTTCTTGGCACTTGCTGTCCAGGCATGGAGTGTAGACCGGCCTGTACCCACGGGGGATTGACGCTCTGGCTGCACAGAATATGGCTTTCTGGAACCGATCATATGCTTCCTGGATTGAGATGGAGCGGCTTGGGATGGTAATGACGCTCCTCTCCAGCTTGTCGCAGAACAACTTCCAATCCGCCTTGCGGAAGTTCCAGCGGAGCCTTGGCGCACTGTGGATAGTTGGTAGCAGTAGCCCAATATGGATTAGTGACGGTCTGTGTTGACTTTTTGGAAAATCATCTAGTATCGTTTGCGTTGTAGTTTGGTGATGGACCCCACCCGATGTAGCCCAGCAGAGGTCCGGGGAGTAGTCCTTACTCCACCTTGCCGAGTGGAATGTGCCGCGCTGCTTAGCATCAAAGGTTGACACCAGATCGTTGTACGCGGCCCACTCCGCCAGGCGTTCACCATCTTCGTTCATGTCGTTATAGCCCCAATCCGGGTGATGGCTGTTGAAGTCACCCACAAACAGCGCTGGATGCTGGAGCGGAGAGGGGAGGTTCGCCATCCATTCAGCACTTGGCGGCTTGTAGACGTTTGCGATTGTGAAGTCTCCAGCCCGGACGACGTCGCAGAATTGTTCTGATGAAACTGCTGAAGCGTCTGATATGGTAGAGCGGACGTAGGTTGCGCGACCAAACTTTGCATCAGGGGTGGCGGAGATGAGATCGTATCCATCAATGGAATATCTGCCTGCTGTTAGGTCCGCTACATGGGTCTCCTGTAGACATATGACATCTACATCGTGAAGATGAGCCAAGTTGCTGATGAGTGTGCGCTTGGCGGCCGACAGACCCTCAACATTGAGTTGTAGCACTCGAAATGCAGGCCCTATGGCTTGGAAGTCATTGGGCACCGGCTTGTCGGGGTCTGTAGCAAGCGTGTGACTGGGATTCATGATGTAATTGAATTCAGTCCTGCTGGTTGGATCATTAGCTTCCCCAGGTGAGATTGCTTACAACTGGGTACTGACGAGGAGCGCGACGAGAACGCTGATCCATTGCTCCTCAATGGAGAACCTAGTTCTAATGTACTTGCTATTGTAACCGTAAATGAAATTAACCCTCAGGCTACCAAGCTTTTTTTGTAACACTGACTACCAAAGGGGGGGTGGTTACCACCCCCTGGATTTTGGGTTTGGTTTGAGATATCATAACTTGTAATACACCATTGGAATCAGCATTCATTTCTGCACAAAATGGTATATTTAGGTTCAGAAAATATGAATGCCCCCCGAAATTATGAATTTTTTACCATGGGTACCCGTCGATTCCACAAATTGTATACTTACGCATAAGGAATATATTAGATTCTGTGTGTTTTATACATGATTTATATATAAAAAGTAGTTTACATATAATAAAGTCCAATATTCAACTATAAAAACTAGTAATAAGTCTGTTTTATGTTCAATCAAAACAAAAAAACATGTTTTAGCCGCTGAAAAACGTTTACGCAGACATAATAATTATCGGCTTGCGTTGTAAAAAAACCCAACATTTTCACACATTTTAATTTATTTTGAGCACTTCCGGTCATCAAAAGACAAATTATTTAGTATCAAAAAATAGCCCTAAATGCCCTCTACAGAATGGTATAATTTATTTCTATTAAAAAATAATTTATGGATAAGTTATAATAGCAAAAACATGACAATTTTATGAAAATAAAACATCTTTATATATATTTTAATTTATTTTGAGCACTTCCGGTTGTCAAAAGACAACTCAGTGAGCATGGAAATGTAGCCCCACATTCCCTCTATAGAATGGTATAATTTGTGTCTCTTAATATTAAAGGGCGGAAAAGTTACAGACGAAATTCTAGGGGGGGTGGTATCCACCCCCCCTGGTACCTTTGGTATATCTGGTGTAACTTTTGAACGGTAGGAGGCATCATCAAACATTTTAGCTCAAAATGTGTCCCAATGAACCCTCTACAGCTACCAATTTTTTCAAAATTTTATTCCACACGGAACGCGTTTGATTTGCGAAAAACCTAGGGGGGGTGGCAACCACCCCCCCTTGGTAGCCCGAGGGTTAAGAAGACTAATGTAAATGTTACGTACCCTAATGAAGGAAGTCTATTATAATGGAAGGCCATTTGCAAGGACGTAATCAGGTTTTGTTTCGGCGGGGAGGGTGTTTACTCAATCTTGAAGCAGCCGACATGCCAACGAATCAACTGACAAAAGCACATCATCATAATGATTAGATCATCATCATGATTAGATCATCATCATGATTAGATCATCATCATGATTAGATCATCATCATGACTAGATCATCATCATGACTAGATCATCATCATGATTAGCTTATCACCATGATTGGATCATCAACATGATTAGATCACCATCGTGACTAGATCATCATCATGATTAGATCATCATCATCATGATTAGATCATCGTCATGATTAGATCATCATCATGATTAGATCATCAACATGATTAGATCACCATCGTGACTAGATCATCATCATCATCATCAGGATTAGATCATCATCATGATTAGCTTATCACCATGATTGGATCATCATGATGATCGGATCATCATCATGATTAAATCAGCATCATGATTAGATCATCATCATCATCATCATGATTAGATCATCGTCATGATTAGATCATCATCATCATGATTAGCTTATCACCATGATTGGATCATCATGATGATTAGATCATCATCATGATTAGATCATCATCATGATTGGATCATCATCATGATTAGATCATCATCATGATTAGATCATCATCATGATTGGATCATCATCATGATTAGATCATCATCATGATTGGATCATCATCATGATTAGATCATCATCATGATTAGATCATCATCATGATTAGATCATCATCATGATTAGGTCATCATCATGATTGGATCATCATCATGATTAGATCATCATCATGATTAGATCATCATCATGATTAGATCATCATAATGATTAGATCATCATCATGATTAGGTCATCATCATGATTAGATCATCATCATGATTAGCTCATCATCATCATCATGATTAGATCATCATCATGATTAGATCATCGTCGTGATCTAATCTATTGTAAAATTTCACATAGAAATAAGTTCTTCTAATTTAAATCCCCCTAGTTCTTGATTGTGTGTTAGTAAATAATTTATTGCATCATTTCATATTTACGTTATTACATTTGCGGGGGTGTTCAAGCACCCAACCCCGCGCCCGTAAATACGCTCTTGGCCATTTGGAGACTATCCAAAACGTACCGCCTGATCTCAATATTATTATCAACTGTCGAGTTAATAATTCCTGTACAAACGAAATGACACTCTACCGCTCAGCGGAATATTCTATAGCATATATGCACAAATGGCAACACCGCCATTACCCAATGCAGGACACCCATCGTATATTATACAGTGTGTTGTTGTGTTTCATCTAGGACGGAAATGGTTTTTAAAAACTGCTTCCATCAAGTAATACACGGGGGTTCGATCGGAAGCTACAAGTGACAACAGCGTTGATAAATCTCCGTCAATTGTCATTCTCAAAGCAGCAACATGGCCATAGAGGTCTATGCTTTTTTTTCAAAATTCCCGGTCTGAATGTTGAGACCGCAGTGGAGGAGCTACAGCAGGGCAAGCTCCTCTACAAAAAAGTCTTTGCGTTGCAAGAATTGCTGCCATGTTCAGAATTTATTTGGGGTATCAATAATTGTTCCCTGCACCAGTTCCTTGTGCTACTGTTCTGGTCATGCCCCGTTTAAAAATGTCTTGCGTCGCTTCTTTTTGGCCGTGACAACATTCAGTAGTCTTAGATATATTTGAATCATTTACGAGCAGGGTCGGATCCAGGGGCGCCAATCCGGCCTTGTCCCCATTCAGAAATTTGCATAGGACGTGGCGCTCATCAGGTTTCAAGCAGCTTTCAATTAACGCAGCGGGAACAGGAAGGCGAGAGATAAAAAGTAGAAAACGAGTTTTAAAAAGGTCATCAGATTCCAAATAACCGAAGTTGCCACTGGTTTTGGAAAATTTTGGGAGAGAAAGACCCAAAAAGGTCACCAGATTTTTCGGCGAAGGACCAGGGAACTTTTTTCGACCCAAGACCTAAAATTTTTGTGCCCCCCAAACCAATTCCTGTATCCTCCCTGATTATAAGTAGTAATCTTGAAGTGCCGCAAATTGAAGCCGTTATTGCAAATACATCAAAGTTACAGCCGCGTTGCAGTTACTATAGTAACTGTTGCATATACATTGCCAGAGACTTAACTGGGTCTATGGCCAGGTCACTGACTATTTGGGGAAGTAAAGACTCCATATTCAAGCAGAATATCAGCTATACTAAACGGCAAGATCTAATATTTACAGATCCACGAATCATTTGCTGTACAACGAGAGTACGAGGCAGAGACAGACAGACAGGCAGACAGACAGACAGACAGACAGGTAGACAGACAGGCAGACAGAGATGGACAGGCAGACAGACAGAGACAGACAACAAGACGATACATGAATCCTAACAAGTGAGATGAGTTGAGTTGAAAGTATTGGAGAAATCGTAATACTATACGGAAAAGCGGAAATGATTCCACCGTGTCCTATGTCGCCTTCTTCTGTTGTTATCCGTGGATTTTATCAGAAACAAGAGACACTGACGATGATCTGATGAGAGACCTGAAAGAAATGTAGTAGGCCTAAACGCAGAAACAACACAGGGCCACCGGCAGAAACATTTAAATGTAGAGTAGCAAGGCAAAACATGAGGGATGCGGGTGGAGAAATTGGTGAAAGTAGGCCTATTAAAAAATATATTGAGCAACAGAGAAAACTCCGATGGGTAAAGATGTAAGCAGAAAGAAGCACAGAGAGAAATCTGAGAAGACAAAGAAAGAAAGAGAGTAAAATAGATCGATGGAGACTGAATAGACAGACATACACAGACAGACAGACAGAGAGTGACAGACTCCACGGTCTGACAGAGAGAAAGCCAGGGAGACAGAGAGACAGATAGACAGACAGGCAGACCGAGATAAAGAGATAGAGAGAGAGAGATAGAAAGAGAGAGAGACAACGATGTAGACTGAAGAGACAGACAGACAGAGACAGACACGTAGAGATAGGTTGATGTCCTCAGAGAGGAAAAGAGATATTCACAGTGAGACGCTGCGACAAAAGTAGGGGAGAACTGTAGAAGAACTTGCTTGGAACAGAACAGAGCTTGGAAGAGGAAAAAGACAAAGAAACAGCGGGGCAGAGAGGAACACAGAGCAAGGCAGAGGGAGGAAGATGAATATAAAGTGTGACAGAGAAATGCAGAGGTAGAAAGAGGCAGATAGAGTGAGAGAGCGATGTAGATGGTGAAAGAGGAAACAGAGGGAGACAGAGAGATACGGAGAGAGAGAAAGTGTGCGTGTGTGTGTGTTTGTGAGAGAGAGAGAGAGAAAGAGAGAGAGAGAGAGAGAGAGAGAGAGAGAGAGAGAGAGAGAGAGAGAGAGAGAGAGAGAGAGAGAGAGAGATACAGAGACAGAGATAGACAGAGAGAGATACAGAGATAGAAAGAGATATATACAGAGAGAGGGGCAGAGCGATGCAGAGGAAGACAAAGGAACACAAAGGTAGACAGCTGTTTTACTGAAGTCGTTCCTGTCGTGTCGAATGCATGGACAACAGCAGCAGCATCAGCATCAGCAGCAGCAGCAGCAGCAGCAGTAGCAGCATCTGCAAAGACAGTCAAGCAGTCGCGAGTATCCGCAATAGTCTACTGCTCACCATCTCGCGATTTGCATCAGTCGCCAGCGTGTACACGGCGGCCGACTGACCACTTGACCAACTGTACTTTGCCCACTGTCCATCATCATCCATCGGACAAACAACAACCTAGGCATTACTATAGCAGCCGATGACCAGATGGATAGGTCTGTGACTCTCCTAAGGAGAGCGAGGAGGAGTGAACCCAGCGGCAGAGCTGGATTTCAATGGAGAACCGTCGGACGCAAATTCAGCCAAATGACATCGTCGGCGATTTTCATCGTCCTGGTAGCGACTGGTGGATTGAACTTTCTCCACGGTCTGACGGAAACGATTCAAGGTACGTGTGTTCACTCATGCATGTCTATCTGTGAGAAAACATCCTCGAAGAGAGTAACATGAGGCGCGGTGGTCTAGTGGTGGCGTCGTTGACTTGAAGCCGGAAGGTTCAAGTTCGAATCCAACTCAAGTCGCCGCGTAGGGACCTTGGGCAAGTCTTTCATTCGCAATTGCTCAGCGCTTCGGCGTGAAACTCCGATGCAGTGTCCGCTCTGCAGTCGGGAGCGCCTCTGAGTATAGTGCTTGAAGGGGCGCTGTAACAAGTGTGCATACAAATAAACATGTATGCCGCAAATTGCGTTGAATGTATCACGATGTTCGCAGAGTACGCTTTGTATAGAAAGAAAAGTCTGAAAGTGCCCTCGTGATTCTTTGAGAAGTCGGTCAGTGTTAGTACTTAACACTATCATCGTAAAACATGTTTTCGAATTGAGACAATTAAATAGTCTGGCAGCGGCTTAGAAATCAAGACTGCCTTCTTAGATGCATATGGTTCAAAGATTAATAAAACTGTTCCACCTTAAGTGAACATCGATTCTGTCTTTATCAGCCTATATGACACTATACGGCGCTATATAAATTAATAGATTTGATATGATAAGAAGATGGTGAAGCGACTGAAAACGTAAAATATATTTAAAGACGAGTGAAAGCTCGCAGCTGATTATTAAGCAAAGCGATATTATAGAATATTAATAACAAGAAAGTGAGAGTTTCTAAAGGAAATAAAGCATGTGAAGACTGCGGACCATGCAGATAAAATTATATGCGACCAATGACCGTTCCGTTTATCGCATAGATAGGCTAAGATAGCCCATTATAGATAGTGTACAACTGTATATTTAATTAAAACGGCTGTGGACTCAGCGAACGCGGTCATCAATAGCCTTGTACGTGCAAGCATATTACATAACATACATACATGCATACATACATACATACATACATACATACATACATACATACATACATACATACATACATACATACATACATACATACATATATACATACATACATACATACATACATACATACATACATACATACATACATACATACATACATACATACATACATACATACATACATGTACAATGTACATACAATTTGCACGCATGCAAACATGCACACATACATACATGAATGCATATATACATACATGCGCGCGTGCATACATACATACATGCATACATACATACATACATACATACATACATACATGCATGCATACATACATACATACATGCATACATACATACATATGTACATGCATACAAACATACACACATACATACATTAATGCATATATACATACATACATACATGCATACATACATACATACATACATACATACATACATACATACATACATACATACATACACGCATACATACATGCATGCATACATGCATACATGCATGTCATGCATACATACACGCATACATACATACATACATACATACATACATACATACATACATACATACATACATACATACATACATACATACATACATACATACATACATACATACATACATACATACATGCATACATACATGCATTCATACATACATACATATATACATACATACATACATACATACATACATACATACATACATACATACATACATACATACATACATACATACATACATGCATGCATACAAACATACATACATACATACATACATACATACATACATACATACATACATACATACATACGTACATACATACATACATACATACATACATACATACATACACACATACATGCATACATATTACATACATACATACATTACATACATACATGTACATTGTACATGCACTCATACAGACAGACGGATAGACATACAGACGGATAGACAGACAAACAGGCACGCATGAAGGTGCACCCTTTTTGTGTTCTCTGTTGGAAAATCGGATGAAAGATGTGTCTGCATATTTATAAGAAGCGTGAAATTTATTGACTGGAGTCTAGACTACGTCGTAAATCAACGAAAAGTAAATATCTCGCTTCATCTTACTTTAAATGCAAGCTTAGATATTCGTCCCAATGTTCTCAGCAGACTCATCCGTGGTCTTCTTTCTCAGTATCATCCTTTGTCATCTCTGCAGGGCGTTCCTGGTAACACTTGTCCATACAAACTGAATGGTAATTCTTTGTTTACGTGTCTTCTAGTTCAATTTCGTCAACGTTGCATATTTCGTTTATATCGTCCTGCTTTGAAGCTACCGACTGTCAACTTCGTAATGTAATGTAATTCAGACAATTTATATAGCATCGTCAGAGGCAAGCCACTTCTAGGATGCTTTACACGCATAATGTCAAATGTCAGAGTAAGTGTCATGAGCTCGAGAGCAAGTGCAGCTTCAATTGTTTTTTAAAAGTTGACTCAGTTTTGATTTCCTGGATAGTTGCTTAGTAACTTACGTATCTTCGACATAAACACGTAAACAACACGATACATGTATAAACATTATTACCATCAGCATGTTTATTTGTTTGAGTGTTTGTGTGTAAATTTACTTTCCAGCTCATCTTAAAATATTTCGTTATAGGAAGACGAATGTTATATTATTTTTTCTGCACTGTTGACCTGTGTGCTCGCTTGAACAGCGTCGTCTTAACGCAGCCAGAATTTAATCTCAGCGCTAACGCTTGACAGATCGGACTTATCTCACGCTGGCTGCAGATTCACGGAGATAAAAACGCTTCAAGCGCCTTAGTATACTCACTCACTCCCGCACTCTCTGTCTCTCTTTCTCTTTCTCTCTCTCTCTCTCTCTCTCTCTCTTTCTCTGTCTCTGTATGTCTCTGTCTGTCTCTGTCTCTCTCTGGCTCTGTATATCTCTTTCTATATCTCTGTCTTTCTGCCTCTGTCTGACTCTGTCTGTCTCTCTCTGTCGCTCTCTCTGTCTCTCTGTCTGTCTCTCCCTGTCTGTCTCTCTCTGTCTCTATCTCTGTCTCTCTCTCTCTTCTCTCTATCTGTCTGTCTTTCACTTTTTCTTTCTTTTACTCTGTCTGTCTGTCTCTCTCTTCCAAATTCGCTCTCTCTTGTTTCTCTGTCTATATGCAATGTTATGCATGTATATCTATATATCCGTATGTCTGTCTGTCTGTCTGTCTGTCTGTCTGAGTTTGTCTGTCTCTCTCTCTCTCTCTGATACTGTATATCTCTCTCTCTCTGTTACTCTCTCTCTCTATGTCTCTCTGTCTGGCTCTGTCTCTCTCTCTGTTACTCTCTCTCTGTCTCTCTGACTGGCTCTGGCTCTCTCTCTCTCTCTCTCTCTCTCTCTCTGTCTGTCTGTCTCTCTCTCCCTCCCCCCGCTCTCTTTGAACCACATCAGTTAGCACATGAAGTTTTAGGAAGTCTTCCACGTGATCTGATGTTAGTTACTTCGATTGATGTACATCGTATGACAACGGAGGAAGAGCTATTAGAAGTACGGAGATGATGCGATAGGAGCAGATTGCATGGTGTCCCATCCAGACCAGACTGGGCGGTCGCCAGCAAGGTCAATGAGTCGCCCGTAAATATGTCACATCCAATGAACAATCTCTCCTCTTTTACTGATCGGATCGAGCACCGAACCGTCACTCTTCATAATTCATTAGCGCCTTTCTTTTCTTTTCCCACTTTTTCCCATTCGGTTAAGTTTTCCGTGGGCTGTATTACGTCATAAATTATCGCCAATGCAATTTACAATACCCGATTACGGGTCATATCTGACCACATGGCTTGTACAAATGCTACAAATAATTATATCATTACTCACAACGAGCGTTGCAGAACATCGTAATCAATGAAAGACAAGTGAAGTTGGAGATTTTAAACCGCATCTTGAACAATCGCAAACCGTATCAATGTTCGTAGAACGCTACTATCCGATCCTCAAACGGTAAACAATCTTTGTTATCCTTATGACTATGACGAATACTTTAGCTAAAAGCAGCGCATTTTTGTGCTTAATATTACTGGATGTACATCTTGTTATATTGCTCGGAGGCTCTAGAATCTCCATATAGGTCTACATTGGTCATTTTAGCTGGAGAGCCCGCTATCATTCGGTCAAGTCAATCAAGGTTTTTATTTGAACAAAATGTAAAATTAAGTAGGCCTAAAACACGATTTAGGCAACAGACAATATTACAATGTATCCATATACATGTACACACGCGCGCACACACACACACACACACTCTCTCTCTCACACACACAAACATACATTAAATAAATATATAATTATTATAAACTGTACATAAATTTGGTCATTAGACGAATGGTCAGTTATGTCGACGCACTTCGCCTAAGACAAGCTCATTCTAATGCAAGTGCTGTGCAGTTGCATAGATTTTTGCTTCAATAATCTTCACTGCATCAATATAGCATTGATAATGGTGTAAACTGTAAAGAAATCCTTACATAGCGCGACCTGCCAAATATCACGCACGCGCTATTAAATGTACTTTTTATGTATAAGCCAACGCGGATTCATTCAATATAATACGGCTATTGAATTTGGACTCGTCCCACGAGTCACGTGGGCAAGGACGAGGTTTGGCAGGGACTATAGTCTCTGGCCAATTCCACGGCGGACAAGGATAATTTCCTCTCACTTCGGATCTCTCATCCGTGACGATGGCGGGGATTTAGGGATCTAATGGAACCCAAACTAACGCCCGACTGAACAACAGCCAAAAGAGGAACAACCGAATCAGCATCAGCAGTATCAGCAGCAGCAGCAGCAGCAGCAGCAGCAGCAGCAGCATCAGCAGCAGCAGTATTCGAGTCTTTGAAAGAGTCCGGTCATTCTCTGCCACTTAGGGAATTGCGTCATCAGTCGGTTATATGCTGACTCCAGAATCATCTTCAACATCCGTTGTCTGTCTGTCTGTCTCTGTCTGTCTGTCTCTGTCTGTCTGTCATTCTGTCAGTCAGTCAGTCAGTCTGTCAGAGTCTGTCTGTCCGTCTAGGGTCTATCTATCTGTCTATCTATCTGTCCGCATGTCTCGCTGGCTGTTGTCTGTCATTCTGTCATTCTGTCATTCTGTCAGTCTGTCTGTCTGTCAGTCTGTCTGTCTGTCTGTCTGACTGACTGGCTTTCTGTCTGTCTGTCTGTGTGCAGTCACCAATCAACAATTCCCTTTTCCAAGAATCAATCAATGCAATCTCGAGAGGTTGGTGAATTAAAAGTGGGCTTCGTAAACCACCCTACACTACATTGTCTGCAGAGAATCAGCGGATTCATACAATAACCGCTGGCTGCAGGATTCGAATTGCATTCAACTATAATATTGGACTGATCCCTTCCGACCAACAGGTCAATGTTACGCCTGATTTACCACCATTTCACATGCAGCAATGAACTTGCACTGGTCCTGCATATACAAATGCTTATACACGTCATACATGTAGACCTACATTGTATAGGCATAAATAAAGAATATAGCCTACTTTCTTATTGCACAGTTTGTGTTCAGTGGCATGGGCGTCTGCATATATCCTATATATAATACACTGTGAACGAAAACAAACAAACCTCTCCTATTGCTACGATAATTTGTACAATAATTTGGCATTTTATTAAAACTTGGATAAACTTCAGGTTAAAGGATATGAATCGGATAACTATCATTTGCTAGTCATAATGTGTGTTCAAAATGTTCTGCTTCAGCCTCAGCACACGCACAAAGACTGACTAATTGCTGAATTAATTACAACTTGATGAAATATTATTCGTCCCATGTCTGTACTGTTACAATGTCGCAGTTCTCCGACATGGCATACATTTTCTTGTAAACCATTTCTTGCATCATAGACCAGATTATATATTCCACGGGATAAAGATCTAGGTTATTTTATACTAGCTGGGGTACCCGGCGTTGCCCGGGAAATTTAGGATTCGACCCGCTTCGGCCACAACCCCACCACACAACACCCGACCACACTCCGGTCTGTACCAGTACGCCACCCGAGAAATTTGGGTCTCAGGAAAATTACCACCCCCATCCCACCCCCACACCCAACCCAGCCCTCCACCCCAACCTCCTCCAACCCCACCACCCCACTCCACCTCCATTCCACCCCCACTCCACCCCTAACCCCCTCCGACCCCACTCCACCCCAACACAACTCCCACCCCATCCCCCTACATCCAAACCCTCCACTCCCCACCCCACCCCTCCATCCACCCTCACCCCAACCCCACACCCCACCACACCCCAACCCCCACCCTCCACCCCACCCTCACCCCCTCCACCCAAAACCTCCACCCCACCCCTCCACCCCACCCCACCCCGACCTCACCCCTCACCACCCTCACCACACCTCTTACCCCCACCCCATTTCACCCCACCCCCTACCCCACCACGATCCCAACCCCCTCAACCTCACCCACCCCCACCCCCATACCATCCCCACTCTACAACACCCCACCGCACTCCGACCTTCGATATTTGGGTTTAGGGACAAATTCCTCCACCCCCACCTCTTCCCACACCCGCTCCCCCACCCCACCACACTACGACCTCCACCAGTACGCCACCCGTGAAAACGGTGAAATTAGGGTTTCCAGGAAAAATTCCCCCTCACCCCATTCTCCTAACCCTCTCCCCGCCCCCCCACCCTCTTTCCCACCTCACCCCACCACACCGACCTGCACCAGTACGCCACCCGTGAAATAAGGATTTTCGTTAAAATTAAATTAGCAGCTCTCGCCATTTATATAATGACTATGGAAGCGTTTAAGAAGGTGTTTAACCATCTTAATGTTTTCGCCCCCACGCTGGCCCCCTTGGTGGTAGAGATTCACCAACTACTGATCCGGGTGGTTCTGATGGCCCTCTATCCAGGGAAAAAATTTCATATAAATGGCTAAAAAAAATTGGAAAACAATTTGGGGGTTTCGCTCCCCACCCTGGCCCCCATGGTGGTAGAGAATCGCCAACCCCTCGACTTTGCGTCTCGTGCCGAGACCTACACAGTAGTGAAGGTTTGGAGTGAATAGCTCAAAAACTGTTGAAATGCATTCCGGACAAACAGACAGACAGACAGACAGACAGACAGACAGACACACGTTACAGAATCTTCTCTTTATTTATATAGACTAGCTGGGGTACCCGGCGTTGCCCGGGAAATTTAGGATTCGACCCGCTTCGGCCACAACCCCACCACACAACACCCGACCACACTCCGGTCTGTACCAGTACGCCACCCGAGAAATTTGGGTCTCAGGAAAATTACCACCCCCATCCCACCCCCACACCCAACCCAGCCCTCCACCCCAACCTCCTCCAACCCCACCACCCCACTCCACCTCCATTCCACCCCCACTCCACCCCTAACCCCCTCCGACCCCACTCCACCCCAACACAACTCCCACCCCATCCCCCTACATCCAAACCCTCCACTCCCCACCCCACCCCTCCATCCACCCTCACCCCAACCCCACACCCCACCACACCCCAACCCCCACCCTCCACCCCACCCTCACCCCCTCCACCCAAAACCCCCACCCCACCCCTCCACCCCACCCCACCCCGACCTCACCCCTCACCACCCTCACCACACCTCTTACCCCCACCCCATTTCACCCCACCCCCTACCCCACCACGATCCCAACCCCCTCAACCTCACCCACCCCCACCCCCATACCATCCCCACTCTACAACACCCCACCGCACTCCGACCTTCGATATTTGGGTTTAGGGACAAATTCCTCCACCCCCACCTCTTCCCACACCCGCTCCCCCACCCCACCACACTACGACCTCCACCAGTACGCCACCCGTGAAAACGGTGAAATTAGGGTTTCCAGGAAAAATTCCCCCTCACCCCATTCTCCTAACCCTCTCCCCGCCCCCCCACCCTCTTTCCCACCTCACCCCACCACACCGACCTGCACCAGTACGCCACCCGTGAAATAAGGATTTTCGTTAAAATTAAATTAGCAGCTCTCGCCATTTATATAATGACCATGGAAGCGTTTAAGAAGGTGTTTAACCATCTTAATGTTTTCGCCCCCACGCTGGCCCCCTTGGTGGTAGAGATTCACCAACTACTGATCCGGGTGGTTCTGATGGCCCTCTATCCAGGGAAAAAATTTCATATAAATGGCTAAAAAAATTTGGAAAACAATTTGGGGGTTTCGCTCCCCACCCTGGCCCCCATGGTGGTAGAGAATCGCCAACCCCTCGACTTTGCGTCTCGTGCCGAGACCTACACAGTAGTGAAGGTTTGGAGTGAATAGCTCAAAAACTGTTGAAATGCATTCCGGACAAACAGACAGACAGACAGACAGACAGACAGACACACGTTACAGAATCTTCTCTTTATTTATATAGATAAGTTGGCAGGATAGCGCATCAGCAAATTCCTTGATCGCTTAAGCCGTGCCTGCTTGTTGACCTCCGTTAGTTCAGTAGCTCTATACGATTCTTGAAATGTTTTAATAGACTTAATAGAAGTTTTAACTGGAATAGCGTATAATTATAAGAACTAATTAAGTTTGTAGTTGGGAATGAAAGAGTTTTATTCTCAATAATATTTTTTACATGTTTGGTGTTAATTTCTATAGTTATGGTAGATGTCTGTTTTTTTCCCCGTTCACCGTGTATATAATTATATATAGCCTAGATTATTTATATATCTATATTCTATCATAATATATATATAGTCTATATATTTACATCTGCGTGCTGGCTTGCCATTGAAAATTGCGTGCGGCGTAATATGCAATTATCCGAAGATTTATTTAGGCTGATTGTAGGGAATGTATGGCTGTGCTTGAAGAGACGCAGCACGAGAAGTGAGTGAGGAGTGAGCGAGAAAGTGAGCAAGTTGGAGTCAGGCAGTCAGTCAGGCAGCCATTCAGTAAGTAAGTAAGTCAGTCAGTCAGTCGGTCAGTCGGTCAACTTGTTAGTCTTGAGGTAAGCAAATTTGAGTTTGAATGAGTCTGCGAGTGGGCGAGATATTGGAGGATTGAGTAAGTGATTGAGTAAGTGACTGAGTGAAGTGAATGAGTGATTAAGAGATTGAACGAATCATTAAGTGAGAGTGAGTGATCGATTGAGTAATTGAGTGACAGAGCGTGTGATTGAATGATTGAGTGAGTGATTAAGTGAGCGATCGACCAAATGAGGGAATGAGTCAATGGACGAGTGAGCCAGTGAGTCAGTGAGCGATTGAGTGAGTCATTCGGCAAGTGAATTAATGAGCCGAGTGAGTCAAGTGAGTCAATTAGTCAGTAATTGAGTGAGCGAATAAGTGCGTGTTTCAGTCAGTGAGTCAGTAAGTCAGTCAGTCAGTAAGTCAGGCAGTCAGTCAGTCAATCAGCAGTCAGTCAGTAAGTAAGTCAGGCAGTCAGTCAGTAAGCCAGTCAGTCAGCCAGCCAGTCAGTCAGCTTTCCAGCCAGTCAGTTGTTACACCGTGAGTGAGTCTTTCCTCCCATCCGTCCGTCCATCCGTCCATCCGTCCATCCATCCGTCCATCCATCCATCCGTCCATCCATCCATCCGTCCATCCGTCCGTCCATCCATCCATCCATCCATCCATCCGTCCATCCATCCGTCCATCCATCCGTCCATCCGTCCATCCATCCGTCCATCCATCCATCCATCCATCCGTCCATCCATCCGTCCATCCATCCGTCCATCCGTCCATCCATCCGTCCATCCATCCATCCATCCGTCCATCCATCCATCCGTCCATCCATCCATCCATCCGTCCATCCATCCGTCCATCCGTCCATCCATCCGTCCATCCATCCGTCCATCCATCCGTCCATCCATCCGTCCATCCATCCATCCATCCATCCATCCGTCCATCCGTCCATCCATCCGTCCATCCATCCGTCCATCCATCCGTCCATCCATCCGTCCATCCATCCATCCATCCGTCCATCAATCCGTCCATCCATCCGTCCATCCATCCGTCCATCCATCCGTCCATCCATTCGTCCATCCATCCATCCATCCATCCGTCCATCCATCCATTCATCCATCCATCCGTCCATCCATCCGTCCATCCGTCCATCCATGCCGCAGTTATACTTAACCATCCGACGAGTGCTGCGTGTTGCCTCCCATCACTTCTTCTTTTAGCCCGACCTGGTATTTTTTACCGTCAATGCTCATTGCCATTCATCATCCATCCTCTTGTGTTGTCCACTACATGACCGGCGCTGACCAGATGACCATCCACATGGTTCCGCCATAATAACTAATTAGGTGTCGCCACGATATCTATAGCAACAACGGCGGCAGCGGCGGAACCATCGTCAGAAGAACTAGGTTTACGACCAAGAGAGACGATGAAAAATTCTGCGAGCGCCTCTATTACATAGAACGAGAAATATATCGTGAGTGGGATTGTGACGAAGAGAGAAGGACCGAGGGGAGGAAGTGAAAAAGAGAGAAGATTGAGAAGAACAGCGAGGCAGGCGAGAGAGAGAGAGAGAGAGATGTAGAGGAAGACAGGATTATGTATAGGGGCAAGGCAATGGAATTATAGTGGTGAGGGTTACGAATGAGGAGAAACAATATGTGTCGGTCGCAAGATCTGAGGGAGCTGTAGAGAGAGAATGGAGGTATACCTGGGCAGGACGACGTCTTGGGAGATGCAAAGGTATTCAAAGGCATTCAAAGGCATTCAAAGGCATTCAAAGACATTCAAAGGCATTCAAAGGCATTCAAAGGCATTCAAAGACATTCAAAGGCATTCGAAGGCATTCAAAGGCATTCGAAGGCACCGAGTTAGAACATAGGACAAAGCGACTGACGGACTTAGCAGCTGGTCATAAAAATAATTACAT
Source organism: Lumbricus terrestris (assembly GCA_949752735.1). Lineage (NCBI taxonomy): Eukaryota > Metazoa > Annelida > Clitellata > Crassiclitellata > Lumbricidae > Lumbricus > Lumbricus terrestris. The sequence goes on along the minus strand of OX457037.1, from coordinate 54,412,175 downwards.
CTTCAAGGACACATTATGTTTAATGATAACGACTGATCATAAAATGGAACTGGTCGTGAATAGAACTGCGGCTTCTAGGTCAGAGTATCTAGCGTCAGGGACCGGTCATAAACAGAATTACTTCTTCATGGAAAGAATGTTTAATGTCAGCATAGATGTTGATGATCATAAAAAACTGTGTCTTCTAGGCCAGAGTACCTGATGCAAGCGACCAATGCTGAAGCGAAATACATCATCGATGACAGATCGCTTAATGTGAGCGACTGATCATCGAGTGAGCTGTCGTTTAACCCTCATAGGGTCACGGTTTTTCCCAACCGATTTTGGTCACCGGGGGGTAAAAAAATACCCCCACTGTGATTCGCATGATTCTTATGATAAACTCCAATTTTCAAGTATAAAACTAAAAGAAGTTATTTATAGAAGGTTCGCGGAATGCACTGGAACCAAAGTAACATGCAGCGCTGCAGGAAAATCAAAATGGCGGACAAAATGGCGGCCAGAATTTTAAATGGCTATAAGTGAAGTTATGTATGCAATGGAAACATGATTTCAGAGTCTAAATCAACATTATCGAGGTCAAGGAATGCAATGGAACCAATGTCACATATGTGGCACTGCACAAAAATCAAAATGGCGGTCAAAATGGCGGCCAGAATATTAAAATGGCTATTAGTGAAGTCATATGTGCAATGTAAATATGATCTCAGGTTCTAAATCAGCATTTTCGAGGTCAAGGAATACGATGGAACCAATTTTCACTTATATTGCACTGCAAGGAAACCACAATTGGGATAAAATGGCGGCGAGATTCTTGAATTGGCTATCAGTGAAGTTCTGTATCTAATGAAAATATGATTTAATAATTTCTTGGTCAAATAATTTCATGAAAACCACAAGTATTCTATATGTAGCATTGAGCCTATTATGCAATGAAATTATCATAATATTATCTTGTCGAAATTTTTAGTAGCCTGTGATTACACTGCAGTTTAACTATTGCTATCATTATATATGTGCCATATTCATACTTCAATGTTTCATAACTTGATCTATCAATAGTTTCAATGTTTCATGACTTGACAGATAAAGGGTATACAGTCTATTCAGGCCTTGTTGCTGTCAATGCAATTGCGTTCAAGTGTACAAGGCAAGATCGCACTTCGACAGCAGTAGGGCTTGATGCTACACTTGTTAACTTCGCGTGATTTGCTGTAGACAATTTTATTTATTCATCCTAATTTTATGAAACCAAAACGATTTCTATTATAATGTCCAGATACTGATAAGGAGACATTTTAACAGCAAGACACTCATGTGTAAAGCATGCATAATGCTATGTTTAAAAATTCCTGAGTAAAATAGCCAGGACGTGGTACATTTTCGTACTTTTTAACTGATTTGGGTGCATGAATAACTAATGAAACTGGATGCATTCTGTGCATAAAACATATTTAGGAAAAGTCATAGAAGCGATTTCTTCAACTATTTTCAGGGATTAAAATTTCCGTGAAAAACCGAGCTGGGGGTATTTTTTTACCCCCCGGTGACCCTATAAGGGTTAAGTCAAAGTAGTTGGTGCTAGCAACCAATCACAAATACAATGTGTCCTGATGAAAAGCAGAACACAAACCAAAGTGTCATAACTCGGTCAAAACGTTTAGGATTTGTTTGAAATTTTAAACACAACACCAGTGACCATATTTACACGAGATCCTAAAGCCAATTAGAAATTTTCGCGAGTTTTTCAAATTTATGAGCGTTTGAGATGCGGCACCGAAAAACTGAACTTTCCAACATGCAAAAGTTGAAAGGAGGTCAAATTCAGCTATATATGGTGTCCTTCTTGTCCACGGACACACGAACGTAGATGTGGACGCTACTGTTTGATGGTCTGGTTGACGATCACCTGGTCAAACAGCTGCCACTCTTCAATCAGACGCGCCCGCGCCCGCGCCCTATACGGTTATCGATGTCATGAATACGGGAACGAAAAACGCGTTCCTCCAGCACATGTAGGCTACACCGGGTCTCGCATAATGGTCACTCTTGTTGTGTTTAAAATCTTAGACGAATCCTAAAAGTTTTGACCGAGTTATGACATTTTGTTTTGTGTTCCACTTTTCATTCGGACACAGTGTAGAACTAAATTTTCACTACATTGGCAATTTGTCACAAATGGAACAACAGTGACAGTGTTAGCAACTGGTCACGAATAGAACTACATTGTCAGTTAACTGTTAGCTAGATATTCTATGACAGACTGCTTGATATTATTATCGAATGGTCATAAAGAGGACTTTGGTTTCTAAGACATCTATTTCTAACTGCTGACTGTCTATAGATAGGACACGCTGCTTCATAGGATATATTGCCTGTGGTTCTTCCGGTTCCCATAAATTCGTCTTAGTGGCGATAATTTCACGTCTCAATATTTCCCGGAAGTAATATACGCATATCAGGCAAGGTAAATTATCAGCCAATAAAACGAGACGTGTTGTGCATACGCATCTTGAACAGTTGAAGTAAGAGATACTAGCTTACGAACTGTGTAACAAAGAGATGGTTTCTCATAATTATTATGGGCAAGCAGGGGCGGAGACCTAGGGGGGTACAGGGGGGCGGTCCCCCCAATGAAGGTGTTGGGGGGGGGGGGCGGCCCATGCATTTGTCTCCCCCCACAATCGTTGAGAGCGTCAAGACTAAAAACAAGGTCATCAACTTTTTTGGCGGCGAAAATAGAATTTTTTTTCGAGATTTCGCCGATCGTCAGAAAATTTTTTTGGCCGGCAAAAGATGACAATTTTTCTGAAACACTCAGCCATTCGTCCATCAAAAAATCTCGCGTCTTTCCGTCCCCCCCTCCCAAGTCTCCGCCCAGTGGGCAAGGAACTGCCCATGTTTCAGATTGATTCTACGCAGAAGATGTCAATAAGAAACTTGCCTATGTTTAAACATAATTCATGGATCAAATGTTTTATTACAAATTTATCATCTAGGCCTAAACGAGGTTGTATTTACGATCGACGCTTGTCTCCCAGGTGTGTATTTAGGTTTATACTGGTGGAAGAAGCTGTAGGTTATCATGGCCTTCGAGATAGAGGCAAAAACAAAAAATGAAAAGTAGGCAGCGCAATTAATTTAAAGTTGCGGTGAAACGGCAATAAATTAATAGAATTACTATGATGTGATACTAATAAAGGTCCTGGGCACGACGTTAAACTGCATCCATCCTCTGCCACAGGGAACCAGCAACTTCCCTGTGCCGGTCCTAAACCCGAATAAAATGAGAAAGGTTTGCCAGATGGGTGGAGATACACTGGCAGTAAAAGACCAAGACCATTGAAATCCGCAAAAACCATGGCACAAGTGACATAGCGACCCAGATGCTTCAAGGTGTCATGATGTGGAGCTGACATGCACAGGCCGGTCAGTACAGACCAGTGGAGAGAGTCGGGGGGGGGGGAGCGTGGGACACATACGGGCATTGACCCAGGTTGTCCTTCGTGCCTCTCTCCCAATATTCTCTTCATCAGACAAGGTGGTCTAGCTGGTTCAAGATGTTAATGGTATGGACCTGCAGACCGGACAGGTTGAAGATGGGCAACATGACGCGAGACAGACTCAAACAGAGAGTGGCGCCGGACACCTACGGGCATTTAGCCCAAGGATTTCGATGATGATGATGATGATGATGATGATGATGATGATGATGATGATGATGATGATGATGATGATGATGATGATGATGATGATGATGATGATACTAATAAAATATGTAATATTTCAACATTCAACTTTTAAGATTCTGCCGTTACCTTGTTGCGTTTGTGTCAATGAGTCTTCAATAAAGGTATAGTTGTATAGTAGACCTATTATTGTTTGAATCTTCCAGGGCTTTTTTAACGTCCAGTTGTGCACAAAATGTGCAGTTGTAGAAGCACTTCTGTAGCCTACAGCTAAAACTAACAAAAATGTCATTGTCTTCCGATTGGAAGTAATTTACCATGGAGTAGGCCTATAGGAAAGAAAAGAAGGGCCTGTGCAGTTCTAAAAATTCTTTTAAAACCGTCCAGGAATCTACGTAAAAATGTCTTGTTGTTTCTTAACTAGAAATAGTAAGCTCATAGATTGTGCGAACATAAACATTAGGCGTGGAAAAATACATATCTTCATGACAGTAAATTAGCCTATATATATATTAAATCGGCCATTGATCCAACGATAACATACTCGGATTGTGTGATATAGTATAGACAGCTAAGTTTGACGTTGTTCCTTGAAGACTCTCTGTGGATTATAGCCTGCGTGCAGGATATATATATATATTGCTTAAATAATTATGATATAGGCTAACTATATTATAGTAGGCTTATTATTGCTCGAATCTTCGTAAAAATGCCTTGTACTGGCCTAGTTAGCTACACCGGTATGCGAGAGTGGCATTCGTCTGTTGGTTGCAACGGACTGCCGTTCAAGCCCCGGGCTGTGAGTTGACGCTCAGAGATTTAGATATCTCGGGCTAGCACGCATGGGACGCGGTGGCGCAAGCTGCTGCGGAGCGGCCTTGGGCAAGTTGCTTGCCCATCATTGTCTGTGGGGAAGGCAACGGGAAACCACCTCACTCATCTCATCCCCAGGGGCGTAAAGCCAATGAACCTGCCTTCGGGCAGAGAACCATTATCATCATCAAATAATTATACGAAATGATTTTTTCCCCGGCTACAAAAAAAACATGTTGGCTTCTTTCCGCTACATTAATATGAATAGGCCTATAAATGATAAAGACGCGTTCTAATATCGAAAGCAACCGCGGAGAAAAAATATGTTGTCCCATTATCTATAAAATAGTCTTAATAATGCAAAAGGCAATAAGAGAGAAGATCCTTGCAAAGGTAGGCTAAGTCGCAATTGCCTCTATCAGCTCCGCACACTCCGGGTAATCTCACGCTCTATGACTTTCAATGCGACCGTCACTATTGTCCACGCGCTCGTGCTAAGTCGTCTGGACCGCTGCCCTCCCATCTTCACGGCTTCGCGATTGAGGCGTGCTCACCCTGGAGGCTGCACGTCTTATCGGCGGGTTTGGCCACGTTTAGCACTGCATACTTTTATGTGGTTATACTACATTAGTTAACTTTGCTGGGCGTGGTGGTGTACTGGGTATGTTCATTGCCTTGCAGCCGGAGCGTTGCAGGTTCGAATCCACCTCAAGTCGCCGCGTAGGTACCTTGGTTAAATCCTTCACTCGCAATTGTTCAGCGCTTCGGCGTGAAACTCCGATGCACTGTCCGCGCTGTAGTCGGGAGCGCCTCTGAGTAGTGAGCTTGAAGGGGCGCTATAACAAGTACGCATACAAACAAACAAACAAACCTTTCTCAGCGCGTCTCTTTTAAGATTTCTTCCATGGCATAGTCGTGCTTCTAGGGCGTGGCCCCGATCTATATTTTTATTGCGCTACTGCCATGTCTCCTCTCACAGCTGTTGCTGCCTCCTTAGTTCGCGATCAAAGGCGTCTATGAAGCTTCGGGTAACATTGGGAGGGGTTATTGCATTTGGATATCACTCTGACTTGAAGTGCTTAGGTACGCGGTTCGAATCCAATATGACCCCTGGTAGTAGAAGTATTTGCAGTTTAACGTCACTGTGTAGTAACACAGACAATCAGCAACGCCCTCCTCCTTTATCCAGGCTTGGTACTGGCACTGGCAGAGGATGGTCACTGGGTTTAGCTCTTCCTTTATATCCTAGGTGGCAGCTAAAGTACATAGAGCTTGCAATCCTTGCATCTGGCATGGCTGCAACTTTATGATTTAAGTCTTCTGTGATTAATTTTGTGCTTTTGTGAATTGTTTGAATTGCATAACCTGAACATGATTGCAATCATACTGCGTTGTGTCAATTTGAAAAACAAAAGAAGATTAATCTTGTCCTTTAATAATTATATTAATTTTTCCCAACAGCATTGAACGGCGATATCTTGAAGATCCCTCCTCTCCGCTTCCCTCACAAGCAGGCCCGCCGAGAGGGGGGGACAGGAGGGGCAAATGCCCAGGGGCCCGGCGACTTTTAGGGGCCCGGAGGGGGCCCGGGCTACACAGAATTTAAAATTTTCATGTGTTGATTGTGGTCTGCGGGCCCAGGCTATAGATAGTCTATATCACTTATAATGTGACGTAGTCTATGCACAGTTTATGATTTTTTGAGTTTTACATAGATATAGCCTTATATTAGGCCTACTGTCACATTACAACAACTGCTTAAGTTTCAAGCAACTTCCTCTACCTTAATTTTCAGTTTTTTTGCCAACTAGTAAGTCCACTTCCGTCTCAGAAAGCTCTACTCAGAAAGCTCTATTTAGCCTAAATTATGCATTGTCCGATTTCAATCATACGTAGGCCTATAGGCTACACAAATCAATAAATGATAAATTTCTTTCGTAACGATGGAATAGGCTATAAACACAAATTTGGAGCACAAAAACGAAAAGAAAATGCGAATAAGTTTGAAAAGGCAAAAGTTGGTAGTCGCACTATAATATAGGCTATTTCAAAATCGAACTCTCTGAAGATAAATCAGAGCCTGTAATCAGTCATAGACTACAACGGTTCATTTTAGTGATCATAACCGAATGGATGAAACTAAAATTTGTGGTGTTAGCATCGTTATTGCAAAAGATGACAATCATTATAAACAAGACTTATGAAAATGCTGAAATTATATAGGCCTACTAGAGATGTGAAAAGACTTGGCCTTGATCTTGGCATTCTACCGCCATGGTCCCTACCTACACAAACGATTGAGACCGTAATATTATAGGCTGCTATAATATTACAACTTACAAGAAACGATCTTGCAAGACATCCGACAATTTTCCAAGCGATGTGGAAAGAGCATTTTATAAGTGCAATTTTATGGTTCGCGGACAAAATGGAGAACTATAGCCTACCAGGATATTATAAGCTTAAACGATTTTGCCGCAGTTAAATCCAGAAAGGCTGCTTTTTGAATACCATATATTTGAAAATTAAATTTTTAACATCAGCAACTGATTAAAATCATAAATGTATGCATTATCGTTCAATCGTACCCACCATTTTGCTATTTCTATTTGTTTGTATTGAAATTTTTTGGTCAAAAATCATGAAGATAGTTTAGGGGCCCGTGACTGCTCAGCCCAGGGGTCCGGAATTTCTGTCGGCGGGCCTGCTCACAAGGGTTCCCTCCTCATACCAGTCCATTAAGTCTGCTCTCCCTCGCCTAATATTGGTCGGAGCGCTTTTGAGTACAGATTTTTAAAGGTCGCTTTATAAATTTAAGCTGTTGATTACACAATACAATACAATTAAACATTAAATTTTATTCTGCGCTTAAACAAAGCAAAGTCTTGCACAAGAGCGCGCTTCACTACAGATCAAGTCATAATGTAATGAATATAAATGAAGATTTTTCTTTGATTGATTGGATGAATGATTGATTGATTGAAGGTATGTGTGGAGATTTGAGCTCGATTGAAGTTCATAGCAACTGAGATTCTTCAAATGGTCAAAGGTAGAAGTGCGCAGAAAAGATTTGCAAACATTAAGCACACTAGTTATGTGAGTGGGCTTCTTGAAGTAGGCTTCTTAATGAAATGGCTTTACTCCGCTACATAAATTTTGGAAATTAATAAACGAATGAATATTTGGCTAAAAATTAAATCAATCCATAATACAGGTTTGGCAATTCTCAATCATTTTAGTCCAACAGGAGACTGTATGCTTTTAATAAAAATACGTCGGAAGGTGTGTACAAACGGTGACCGTCGGTCGTACCCCGATAGCATCTCGAAGAAAACCTTTTTAACTCTTAAAAATGGCAAAGTCGATCGTTGCTCGGCTTGGTCATCCTCGCACATGGTGCATTAAGCACTGTCTGGCTATATCCATAGCACCAAATCTGTCACGCAGAGATGCGTGTCTGTCTGGGGAAATGTCTGGAGGTCATTGCGATCTGACTCCCGACAATCTTTGGAGCCTTTAGGAATCTATTTATTTATTTATTTCAGAAATTTATATAGCGCCTCTTCAATGTAGGCTACTCAGAAGCGCTCCCGGCCCAACCACGGCTAAATAAAACAGTTTTTAGGTTGTTAAGGAACAGAGCGGAGTGACCCTTGTATAGTACTGAATGTATAGTACTGTGTTGTTAGGAATGAACAGTACTATGTTGTGAAGAATTATAGTAGGCACAGGCCTACTATGAATAGAATGATGTCGTTCATAACTGCATCGATTCAGGGCTGTTTGCATTAGAAGGCAAATCATCATTCGACGGTATATTTAAGCATCAGTACTTTGTTTTAATGTCTGCATGGGGAGAAATTAAACCAGTTTCTATGCAAGACTAATCAGCATAGGACCTGCCAAGCTATGGTGTTCCGTTCAACCGTTCATTCAGTAGGTGGTGGTGGTGGTGGTGGTGGTAAATTGCCCAGTAGGGCGTGATGGGCACCTTGCATGGCTACCGACAGATTAATTATTATTAGTTCTGCAACAGTTTTTTTAGCACGTTCGTCTAAAGGTGCATGCTATGAAAATAAAATAAAAACATCTGGACGAATTGCATTAAGGCCACTCAATACTCATAATATAGAACCTCCCTGCTTGAAGCTCGAATACACAGCATCTACACGTGAAAATTTTAAAAACTCATTATAATATAAAAATTATGCAACTTTCAAAATTTATTTTCAAATGGAACATTTTCAATTTTCCATTCACACGACATGTAGTGTCCACCAATGTGTCTGCGCCTACTTTAGGATTATTTGTCCATTGATTAAAGTTTTCGTCCTGTGACTCGGAGAGTCAGTGGCGTAGACAAAGGGGGTTTCTGGGGTTAAACTCCCCATTGGCCTAGGAAAAAGTTTTTTTAAAGGTTATTTATCCACTGAAATAAGAAAAAAAAAATTGCTTGTAGTGACAATTGTTTCTCTTACTTTATTCCCTTTGTTACCTTATTCCCTTTTTATTTACTGTAATACTGTTGAGTTGGTGTCAGAAAGGGCATCCGGCCAGATAAAAAAATCATAACTTCCTGGCTACGCCACTGCGGAGAGTAGAGGTTTGAGTCTCACCTATAGCAGTTGCAGTGTTTGGATCTTGAGATGGATACAACTATACATGTATACTTCACTCACAGTTGCTTTTTGCAATCTGTCGTATGCAACTATGAATTTTTCAATGAAGGGAAATATCAAGCAGTTGCAAAATTATGCAATTTTAACATTGCCGGTTATGCCTTTACGGTTATGCGGTACAGTAGGCAGACGTTGAAAGTACCGATGCGTGATATTAGACCGTAAAACAGACTCAGATAGTCTGAGAAGCATTTTCATAAAACAGCCTTTTCGTTCACTACATTACAAGTATACATAATATTTTTTATATAGGCCTACTCTTATTCTTCGACTATCCTCATACTGCCGGACAGATAATCAGACAGGCAGATTTAATGTTTTGAGGTTCGGCGCGCCAATTTCATAAGCTAGTGCTTGTAGCTTCAAAAAAAGAGAATAAAAACCGGAGAGAGACAGACAGACAGGCAGACAGACAGACACACGTACATGGATAGAGAGATCGGAGAAGTTGCAATATATAGGCAGAAACTGAATGACAGAAATACAATGCAGGCGTGGATACACAGGATAAGGGAGACGGAAACACAGTCAGACGTAGATAAAAAAAAATATACATAAAAAGTTAGCGACACAGACATGGAAATAGAAAGACAGACAGACACACACACAAACACACAAACATACACACACACACACAAACAAACACAAACATACACGGAGACTGGACCAAAACAATTCCTTTTTCTGATATATAAAAACGTAGACTCTATCTGCGGTCGACCATCCACTGAACTTCGTCTGATGTTTAATTAACACCCGATGAAGAAAACACGCACGGTCTTCTGGGAACGACTCCAGCTGGAGCCGCCTCAAAAGCAGGCGCATGCGCTTAGGCTATTAATTTTTAAGCCACGTAGATGTTTCATTTATGTGCATAATTTGACAGTGGATCAGGTTAAGCCCTGGCATGCATATATGGTCTATTAGCATATTAGCATAGCATAACGGTATGAGAATAATTGTAGAAAAATGACTTGAGTGGTCAGACGTTGATTTATGGGGATTTGGAGTGAGCAGTGAAGACTACTAATACTATGCAGGGTGGACCAAAAAATACTCCCGTATGGTTTTTTGCCAATATCTTGGCCAGGTGTAAGAATTCTTGTTGCTTTACGTTTTTGAATCGTCAAAAAGTTGGGTGGCCTTACTAAAAGTGATATAACTTTTGTTCTGTTTGAAATATTTTGATGAAATCTGACACCGTGTGTCGATATGAATTGTCTTTAAGACTGTAAGATTTCATTTTGAAATTCTTACTTCTGACCAAGATATTGACAAAAGCCCTAGGGTGTTTTGGCCCACCCTGGATATGGGTCCAAAGAACGATGAAAGGCCGAATCCTCTAACCCATTGTGAGAATTGTTGAAAAATAACTGATGGATCGGACACTTAGCCTACTTATGTTTAGTGGGGTGTGCGATGAAGACTTTACCTTGGGATCTCGAGAAAGACTAGGAATTAAGCCCTCAACTCCCTCGGCAATACTCACTCTGCTCTTACCTTGATTACAGCGCGCTACCTCATCGTAGTATGACTTGAGAGAAAGTGGCTTTAAATTCAAAGTTGTTTAGTATGAATTTCCCCTTTGCTAGAACCGATTAATTACGCTATGATGCAGTAATAAAAAGCAGCGGGAGTGCATGATATATTATACATGCTTTTATATAATATTTAGGTATTCCTGCTTCTTCCAACATCCTCCTAAAAAACCTTTGGTCTTCCGAGGCATCACTTTCATGCATGCAAGCTGCAATGTACATGTACTCCAAAGACTGTAAATCTTGCGCTGAAGGTTCTGCCTTTAATGTTCTCTTAAATAATTTATATGTAGGGCTCCAGGCTGCCTCTCTCTGTAAGTAAGAGAACGTCCCCGATGGTATTCGTCAATGCATCGAAAATGTATGAGCCTGTGTAAAGCTTGAAAAACGATATGTCACAATCAATAGCCGGCAACCCGCTGCAGATGCCAGTTCTCCGACCAATTCAACATTTGTCATAGATCCCACGCAGACATCCAGAGTCTCAACTCCTTCTTCATCAAGCGCCTTTTTAATAATTCGCAAAGGTGAAAGGATTCGGTGCTTTCTCGTCTGTCGTTGATGCATGTTAAGACCGTCAGTTGATGCTTTTCGTAAACAGCTTAGAATGTTAGAACATCTTACTTTAATATCCACCAGTTGCCTTGTCGTCCCTCATGTCTGGCAGCTGGCTTTGGTGCATATAGTGCTTTGAGGTCCTGCGTCCAATTTCACCAGCTTGTACTTATAACATAACAGGAGGAAGAGGAACAGAAAGGGAAGAACAAGAAGAACAAGAACACGAAGAAGAACAAGAAGAACAAGAAGAAGAACAAGAAGAAGAACAAGAAGAACAGGAAGAACAAGAAGACGAAGAAGAACATGAAGAACAAGAAGAACAAGAAGAGGAACGATAGGTAGAAGAAGTTCACATACGACCATACGTTCGTGTAGTGCATTGATAATCCTGGGCAACTTTGAGTACAGGAGACCCCCTCTGAAAGTCCTTACAAAGCGAGATGAGGCTCAAACCCCATAATTTTCCGCGCTTAATCCATCTGACTACCGTGCCCCAACCGTTTTCACGATACTATAGGCTGTCAACGTCGATAGATTGGCGTGTGTGACTATCTTTTCCGTGCTTAACGAGATCATTTGCACAAATACAGAATCAATGCATAGGCTACAACCCGATTTGTCGCGAATACTGTCTAGTAGGACGTAAACGAATTTTTATGCGGACGTTTAGATAATTCGAAATGGATTTTTTTTATCATCTGTTGGTCTTTGGTACTTTTTATTTGTTAAAAAATTAAAATGCTCGTTTTAGAGCATCAATTTTGCACTCAGTGAACTTTTCGTAGATTGCGGGCTAGTTCGTTATTATTATTTTTAGTACTTTTTTGATAACGTAAGAAAATGCTTCAATGTAACCAGGTGAGACTGGCACTCACGTCAGCTGAAACTTCAGAATGTGATGCGTCCCACTTCTCGATAGTTAAGCGAAACAAAAAGAACTAAACGAGATTAAATGACGCTCAATTACGCAGATGTATCGCCTCAACTGAATCTTACCCAACCACTAAATGGCTGTCACTTAACGGACGTTATCGTCAATTCCAAATGTCTCCCTATTTGCTGTTCGGAGACAACCACGGACAACCGTCATTAATTTTACCAGTTCTGTTGTGCGTCATGCTGGGCAGTCTTGTCTTTGACGAGGGTGGGGATCGACACTTAAAAGCCAAGCACCGGTTCTCATTAATATTGATAAATTCATTTCGTTCGAAGGCTGTTTGGTTCGATCTGGAGTCGACTTATTATATAGCTCAGGTCTCTATGTTCTTAGCGGATAAGCCACGCGGATTTTCAGTACCGTTGACCGAGTACATTTCTCTTTCACATGACGTCTTCACTGACAGAGCCTCGTTGCATGGCCGCGTCTCCTGAGGTGAATCCAGTGGCGGCGCTAGGGGGGCTGGGGGAGCTAAGCCCCCCTACAAGAGGCTCAGCCCCCCTAAAAAAGGGCCATCCGAAATAATTTTTTACAGTGAAATATCCACGATTTTGGACTGACGACTAAAAAAAAAGGTCGTCAGAAATTTTGGCGGCGAACGGAAAATTTTCATGAGATTTCGGTCGAGGCTTCAGCCCCCCCCCCCAAACTGAAAAACTGAAATCCGCCGCCACTGGGTGAATCTTTAGCAGTTCCTCCTGCGTATCAATGTAAACAGGACATTAATTTTCTTAAGCGTCGCATCGTCTACGTCAGACGGCAGAATTGTTTGCGTTATTTTAATAATCAGAGATTTACTGCGACACCAGCGACTGCCTAAACTGCTAGGACATTGCGATATTGAACTGTCCGGTACCCCAAGCGTTGGTTTTAGGCATCACGCCGAGGTACATACGGATCATGCACGATTATATAATTACATGTATATTGTGTATATGCCTATGCTACTATTGACTCTCAGTTTACACGTTCAAAAGAAGAGTCATCTGCGTATAAAAAGATTAATTTTATAAAGCCTCTCTCGCAGTAGCATGGACTATTCCAAATCAAACGCTGTGTAAGTGTGTATAGGATTTGATAAAATAATATTGCTGAACTCGGTTCAAAGTGATCAATATCCTGACGGGATGTAATGCGATTTCCGGCCATATTAAATCTAGCGGACGAGGAGAATAAGGAGGCATGGCATACGGCAGCCACTCTAGCTTCAAGATCAATCTCCGAGTCCAGATCTCGGCTCTCACGGCACTGAGGGAAGCGAGAGCAAGGCCTGCCTGGTCGGGCTCTACCGGTTGGTTGGACTCATCTGCGCTCAGCACCGCTGGCGTCCGACCGTCCGTTCGTCCAAGTGGGGTCATGCGAAAGATCGCGCTTTCTTTTTAAGGAATCCATTCGGAATTACCCTCAGACCTTGCCACTAAAGGCAGTTTTTTTTCTGCTGGACCTTCGACGTTTCAACTGATGTCCTTATTTAATTGGCGCCGTCTTGATTTGAAGTTATGTGATAGTTCGCCTGTCCACCAAACTATATCCGCGACCGTACGCGACACGACTCCGAGAATATTCCGCCGCGCAATCTGAGCGTCGTTTCGCCTTGCATTATTAATCTTGTTGGACCGGATTTCGATGCAATTTGCCGAGAATTAGATGGATCTGGATGGACGATACATTAAGATCGGTTGTTGTTGGTGCAACGGAAAATGCATCGGTTGCACAGTTTTCAACGAGATTAACCGTTGATCGACTTTCATGATTCACCAGTCGCGCAGCAAATATAAGCTTAGATCTATGTAAAGTCTTTCTAATCGCTCTCTGTCTTTCTGTATCTGTATCTTTGTCTCTCAGTCTCTCTGCATCTGTCTCTCTGTCTTCGTATCTGTCTCTGTCTCTATCTCTGTCTCTGTCTCTGTCTTTGTCTCTATCTCTGTCTCTAACTCTGTCTCTCTCTGTCTCTGTCTCTGTCTATCTGTCTATCTGTCTATCTGTCTGTCTGTCTGTCTCTGTCTCTGTCTATCTGTCTGTCTGTCTGTATCTCTCTCTGTTTCTCTCTCCGGCCCTTATATTATGTTCTGTGATTTGTTTGAAAGATTTGTCTCTTTCGAGAAGTCCGCTTTCGACGATGACTTAATCGCGAGCCTTTGCTTTCGATGACCCTGCACTATATATATTTTATTATATAATTATATAGATCTATAAACACATATTATATGGAACCAGCTTACTCCTTCGACGCGTTCCTCCGTGTTAACTGGCGTGTCACGTGACTCTATTCGCTGTCTCAATACCACTTTCTGTTCTGCTGGCCTATTATATCGCATTGAAAGCGCTGCATTGTTTATAAGTGTGCACTGCACTGCTAGAGGCAGAACTATAAAATAAACTATAAATAAAGGCGCTATATAAATTTATAGATACAATTTGATTAAATGCGTTTTCTATTATGTATTACTATTATTATCATTATAATTATTGCTATTGCTATTGTTATTATTATTATTATTATTATTATTATTATTTTAGTTTTTATATTATTATTATTTTTATTACTTCAACAAATATTCCAATTTAGAGAAACATAACAAAATCTGTGTGAATTTTATTATTATTATCATTATTGATTTATTATTATTAGTATTAGTATTAGTATTATTATTATTATTATTATTGTTGTTGTTGTTGTTGTTGTTGTTGTCGACTTGTTGTCATCACCATTTGTAGCCTGTAATAGGCTACTGCATGATGACGACATGGGCGCCGACTCTGCGAGGCCCGTGAGTGCTCAGCACCGCCAGAAATTGGCCATGCGAGGCCCGCCTATGCATGGGCACCACCAGAAATCAGCCAACAAGATGTGCTTTTTATGATATTATTTCTCTGTTGGCATCGCTTATCTATAAAACTCATTGCGTCTTTTACATATTTTCTTTTATCTCAGTTAGTCTACTTTACTATTACTCCAGTTTTACCCCTTCCGGTAGTCTGAACTCCATACGAATACGAGGAAACCTCGAAATCCTGCTCATTCTATCCGCTTCAGTCATTTTTTATAATTGAATGACTCCTTTTTATTATACAATATACATGCTAGGGCTGCTATAGGCTGTATAATAATTCTCACTGCGCGAGAATCACCTCCCAGCATCACAAAAGCTGGATATGTTTTGTCTGCGTTAATTAACAAATTGATCTTTGCCGCCCAGTGTCTGACGTTGCAGCGCGTCGTGTACTTCGCTCTCCGGTTAGGGGTGAGCTTCTGGTCCCACGGGCTGGCTTGGCTATTAAGCAGCACCGTGCTTTCTCAGTCGTGGGGCCTACTGTCTGGAACGACCTCCCGGTTACACTTCGCTCTTTACTTGTGGTCCATCCGGCTAGGTTCTACATGTCTCTCAAGTATTTTTTCTTTGCTCGTGGTTGGGCTGGGAGCGCCTCTGAGTAGTTTCTCTAAGGGGCGCTATATAAATGCTCTGAATGAATGAATGAATGAAATCAGCCTTGACTAAATTGTCTGTGAAAACTATTTGAAAAACTGTCTTCCACATTGTTATTATTGGCTCACTAAATAGTGGTTAATGTAGACAGAATATTTTGATTTCTTGTGCAAAATTTGAGTCTGTTGAGTGTTGATCTAATTTTGGGAGAGTGCTCCAAGATGCCCATTGCCCATGTTAACGAAGATTGTGCTTTTCTTCTGTATGGATTCCAAGAGAAGTAGGCCTACATGTTGCCCCAAAGAATGATGAAATTTTTTAAACAATTGTGAAGAGCATTTATTGAAGTCTTAAATCATATCTTCAAACAATGAAATAACGAAAATTTTGATGAGATAACCGCTTAAAATGTCACTATTTCATGTTGTGTGGAAATTTTTTAAACAACAGAAAGATTGCTTTTCAAGTCTTAAACCACGACAATTTCGTAAAAATGACAGCTTAAGATATGCTACAATCGCAGTGTGGCAAGAAAAAATTCGAAAATGGTTAAAAGCACATCCCCTCCCAAGCCCCTTCGGTCCTTTGAACTCCTTTCCTGCTTGGCGATCGTCCATTGACCGCGAGTTCGTCCCCTAAAAACATGAACAGGTCTCCGCCTATGAACAGAGGTAATTTCAATAACTCTCCTGTCAAAAAAGACTCAAACATTTTCCCGCGAGTTCGTCCCATAAAACAACGAACAAGTCTCCGCCTATGAACAGAGGTAATTTCAATAACTCTCCTGTCAAAAAAGGTTCAAAAAATTTTGCCGCGCTCACGCGCGGATTTCTTTAACAATCGTTTGGGCACTCACACTCTTCGGCTCAACTCGGCGCCTATGGATGACGATGACTATGGTGACGATTCTGGTGATAGAATTTTATCTAATTTCATAGAACAATGCAAAAGTCTATCGTTAAGCATCGCTATATAGACTATCCTTTAAGTCTGTTTGCATTGCTATCGCAGGAAGATCTCCACTACCCACGGATACTCGATAGATTTGAACCTCTGAGGTCAAATCCACAGATTTAAATGCGCTGCATAAATATTTCATCCGTTAGCGACTGCTGATCGTAAACTGAGGATTACCGATCATCGAGAACGATTTTAATGACCAACACGTCATTCCACTTGAGAATCCATTTGATATTCTACCAAACCATCGTCGACGATGAGTGCTGCTTATCTGTCGGCATATGTTGTCGACCTGCAACCGCCGAAATATTCTGATTATTCTGGATATTGGTGACTTCGCTCGAATCACAGCAAATAAGACTCAAGTTTATCTATTGGCTGGATATGCTATTGAACTCGGTTTATAGTGCGACGTTTGGAGATTTGTGACTAGATATGGTCTGTACTCTGTAGTTGGTGCTGCAGTAATGATGATGATAAATTAACATCGCCCTCCTTCTTTAGCCAGGCTCGGGTCTGGCTCCAACTGGGTATGGCAGCGTCCGAGTTGAAACTGGTTGATAGCTAGTAGGCCTAGATTGATTTTTCTTGTAAAGTAAATGCAAATGAATGAAGTCAACATGCGAATTTCTCAGTTATTTTGGATATGCCTGACATCCTGGAAACATTTTGGAAACATTCTGGAGACATTCTGGAAACATTCTGGAAACATTCTGGAAACATTCTAGAAACATTATGGAAGCAATCTGGAGACATTACTGAAACCATTCTGGAAACATTCTGGAAACATTCTGGACGACCAAAATTGGCAACATCACTGACCTGATTATATGTTGACCTTGGTGTGCCATCGGCTCAGTTCTCATGCTTCCATAGAATTCACTAATTACTGCTACTTCCAATAATAATAATAACTAGTGATAATAATAGTAATAATAATAAGAGCAGGGACTTTTGTCATTGAAACCACAACAAAGCAAGTGCTGTCTCTTTTTCATCCTCTTCTCTTCTTCTCCTCTCCTCCTCCTTCTGCGTTTATCCAGAAGATTCTACATCCTCCTCCTCCTCCTCCTACACCACAGACACTTTCTGCCCGTCCTCCTACTCTATTTACAGTCAGCTTCCTTTATGCCTCCAGCTCATCCTCCCTCTCCCACGTCTTGCCCTTTCCAACGTCCTACTCCCAATCGTCAATATCCGTCGCAGCATACGCGAACATTATCCGGTCATCCTTCACTTTGACCACCTGCAGCCACCAACAACTAAGCCGACGATTCTGCCAACAACAGTCTCTGCGTATATACACTCGCTTAATATGCTGAGAAGCCAAGTGCTTCCTTGGAAGCGTCTTTTGTGCACCAGTAAAACTATTAGCTGATATTTATTGTCAGCGCCTAATATTGCTGTTCTGTTTGCCGAAGCGGCGGGACAAGCAACGGAAAAGCTATAATTTATCAGCTGCTTAGTATCTTCTTTAATATCAGAAATTGATTTCTAATAAATAGCAGGCTGTGCCGGTACAATAAAAATGAGAATTAATTGCATAGTTTGCCTTACAAGACGCTTGGATAAGACACGGTGCCAATTTTGTTGCGCTATTATTTTTTAACCCAACGACCTTCCTCATAGGGCTGTGTTTAACAACTTCCATTGAGTTGTTGACGCACATTTGTCTTGTTACGAATCAGTTCAATTTGGCATCGTTTTAAAGTGGGAAGTATAATAGAAGAAAGTTTAGCAGATTATTGAACACGGTTTGTGCTGCTACGTGTAAATGCCACTCACTGCTCAGACATAGTTTGCATAATTAGACACCCGTGGGTCTGTATTTTCTCACTGCCTACATATAAAAATTGATGTGATAATTGTTATGTTCTTATTTAATTAAAGATTAGTGAACAATAGGGTTATTTTTGATAATTATGTTGAAGTCCTGTAACGTAATGTTCTGGATCTTCGAAAACTCAACTATCGCTGTTTGCAGAGCAATGAGCTGATGTGGAAAAATTGAGCGCCGCTGTCACGAAATAGAGTATTCACCGTATTAATCGTATCCCCTCCTCCCCCCAACAAAGAGAGGTCGAAAAAGTCACTTTCACGTGAATTTTTGTTTGCAAATTAATTTCATCTGCTTTGTTTTGAATGATGACACTAACAGGTATGCTTATTCCCATTAGATAATCTTTTGTTTTGGTTTTGGAGCACTTAGAACATTTAAAACACTTAAGAACACTCAGAGTCATTAAATAAATTCGAGCAGCCTTTCTCTGAACATTGCTTAGGACATTTAAAACAATTATTAGAGTTACTTTACATTTTGACTACAGCCTAAATTTTCCAATTATGCGCAATTGCGCATTTTTCAATAAAGGATAGGCCTATAGAATGGTTTATGCCCCGGATAGTCTAGACCGGTAAATTCCATCCGGGGGGGGGATAGATTAGGATAACTTTCAGGGGGATAGAATATCAAGTGACACCGTCTTTATAATTATTGCTATGAGTAACGCTAGAGTTAATTTCAATACCTTACGCTTAGACCTGCGAACTGACTCTTGCTCTGGATTTTGGCAGGTGAGGAAGGTCAGAACAATCTTCATTTTCCTGTTGATGCATTGCACAACTGCAATTGTGACGGCTTCTATAGCGTAGGTGCCCATATGAACATGCCATCAACAGACTGCGTTTGCGCTGCGGTTTGCATAAGCCACCATTCACATAAAATTATATCATGAGTCTCGTCATGATCCAAAGCAGTATACGAGAATTGTAGGAAAAATTCTTGGGTCAGATCCGCGTGGAGTTGGGTGTGAATAGAAGACTTCATTGTGGGCCCCGAAGGAAGACGCTGGTTGAACCCCTCACGCCTCTGGCAATTCTCACCCTGTTCCTTAGGATTGACTCAAGTCTGGCTAGGAGATGTTCCATACTATGTATCCGTTCTTCGCTTCTACAGCAAACTGAGCAAGAGATACTGATATGGGTTGCTGAAGCAAGAAGTTGCTGGAGGAAGACAAGGAGAAGAATGAGGAAGAGGGGAAGAAGAAGGAGGCGGAGAAATAAGAAGAGGAAGAAGAGGAATAGGAGGTGCACATGGAAGGGGGCGACTTAAGATTAACTGTCAGCGTCCAACAGTTGTCATTATAATTTTTTGATGACGCGCGCTGTTTGCAAAGACGCTTGTATTTGTGATGTTGAATAATTCATGGCTGGCTGTCTGGCCTGGACCACTGCTAATTCTCTGTCAGCCATGAATTCCCTATTCAAGCAGGTAATCCATCCTGTGTGTGTACGTGTGTGTGTGTGTGTGTGACTGAGTGTATGTACGTGTGTGTGTGCCCATAAGTTCATTCGTTGGAATGTCTCTTGAGACTCTCACTGTTGTCGCTTCTGTCGACGCTGCCGGACACTGAAAAGTGTTGCTGCAATTTAAAATCTATTTCTGTGTGTTTAACCTCTATGGGACCACAATATAATTATTATACTGTTGTAACGTCGTCGTTTAGCTGCCACATCGCAGCAGCAGAAAGTGTCGCAGTAGTCAGTCACTTGTTGATAGCAGACCCTCATGCAATTATCTGTCCCATGCTTCAACCATCCAAGGTTCTACATGTACAGGGTGGCTAAAATGGAATTGAAAGTTTTGAGCCACCCTGTACATGTATTTCGCAAGTCATTCTGCTCGATGTGTCTAGTCACTCTAGTGCAGTGGTTCCCAACCTTTTTTGACTGTCTGGCCACCTTTTCTAAGTTGGAGGACACGAGGGCCACTTTTTCTTAGTTCAAGGACATTAGGGGGCCACAACTCATAAGGCTAACATTTAAAAAACTAAAGGCGTAGGCTATACAATTGTTGTAATTGAATCAAAATTGAATGTTTGCTGCGATTTATTAAAGTCCATATAAAATAATTTGTAGTAGAAAAGAATTATATATTCCATCATGTCCAAATTGTCAATATTTACATATATTTTTCTTAATTCATTGACATGCTGCGGGCCATTTTTGTAGGCCAGGCGGGCCACTTTTGGCCCGCGGGCCAAGGGTTGGGAACCGCTGCTCTAGGGCAACAATGCAACCAGGTCGGCAGCAAATCTCATCAGTTTTTTTTTAAAAAGGACGCTCCATAAGTAATTACAGTCGCAATTATAAATTTTCTGGAAATGTAATCGGATTTTTATAATTATAGCGGCTGTCTTATGGCCTCGACCTGGAGGGTGAGATCCTTCACCACTGCTCGCCCGTTTGAATGGATGCCACGCCATTTAGGTCCCCGTGGACGGACCGTGCTAGCCCGAGAGTTTTAATCTCTGAAATAGCCACCTTCGGGATTCGAACCGCGGCCCGCACGCTCTCTTCCACAGACGCGCGGCCGCCAGCTCTCTTACCGATGCAGCTAACGCGGACTAACGCTAACGCTGGAAAGACGCTATTATAAATAATTATAGTTGCAACTTGCACCATGTAGATCAGCGGTTCCCAACCCGTGGCCCGCGGGCCAAAAGTGGCCCGCAAGGTCTCCAAAATTGGCCCTCATCTCTAAAAGAACTATCAAAATATATGAAAAAATTGACAATTTGGACAGGATGGAACACATAATTATTTTCTATTACAGATTGTTTTATTTTGACGTCTATAAATAACATCAAACATTCTATTTTTAATCAATTTTATATGGTTTTAGTTCATTAAATTTTAGCCTTGTGGCCCCTAATGTCCTTCAACTAAGAAAAGTGGCACTCGTGCGCTCCAACTTAGAAAAAGTGGCCCTAAAGTCCAAAAAGGTTGGGAACCACTGATGTAGATTGATGCAGTACTGCAATTATTTCGTTTTCACGCACCAGCTTGAGCCGACGATGTTTATCATGCCTGCAGCCTGTGGCACAAGATGGAACAACGCGGACTCCTTTCGGGTCCGTTGAAGATTAGGAAGAAATTAGGCAGAAAATGAATCTAAAAATCTAAGATAGGTTGGAGCAGCTATCACTATTGAAATTTTGCATGAGCGTGAGAATCTAATTCTCAATACGTTGCGATACATTAAGTTACGAGAGCAGAATGTCTCGTGTGTAATTAAGCGGAGATCTGCGGTTCTTTTATATGCCACCGAGCGGACAAACAGAAGCATTCAGAAAAGACTGAAATTTCGAGAAAAAATATCATTTTTATAGGTCACCTCGTATGGCGGCCCAGTTCAGATCGTATGCCAGCTGCGTCCTTCAAGATTACTACTCAGAAGCGCTCCCGATTGCAGCGAGGACACTCAATCGGAGTTTCACGCCGAAGCGCTGAGCAATTGCGAGTGAAGGACTTGCCCAAGGTCCCTACACGGCGACTTGAGGTGGATTCGAACCTGCAACCCTTCGGGCTGCAAGACAACGAACATACCCACCACAACACCGCGCCCCACACGATAATTAATTATAGTGTGTGTGTGGAGATTGGAATAGGTGAACAGGAGAAGACTGTGGTCTTAGATGGCAGAAGGTTCATCGACCGGGTCTGATATGGTGAAGACATCTAGCGTGATAACGCCCAATCAACCTTTTGGGGTAAGTGCATGGGACTCAGCGATGCGATGTGTCAGCTCGAATTGCGAATTCTCATGCTACACGCGATGTAACAATCAACGAGTCTCCGCAGAGACGAAGTTAAATAGAATTTATTAGTAAGAAATATTTAACTCTGGTAGCATTTCGTAATCGGATCTATTTTCTGTTTATATGCAAGATGACTTCAGGTTGCACTGAGACATAGGCTAGATTCGCTAGAAGCTGCAAAGATTGATCATAACAATGATCATAACAATGGTAATAATAATAGTAAAAGTAATTAAAAAAATGATGATAACAATGATAATAACAATGATGATGACGATGATGATAATAATAATAATAATAATAATAATAATAATAATAATAATAATAATAATTATCATTATCCTATTTTAAAGTCCTCCCATTTTTTCATAACGATAAAGTGCTCATTCTCATTGATTTTAGTAAAACGCGATTTTTTCTAAATATACGAATCATATTGCTTTGAAATTTTGCAACATGTCTTGTAATATACTAATCTACTAATATCCAGGTTTACTCCAAAAAATATATCTTAACAGCAAATATAACTATTTGATGAGAGTAGATTAGAAATCTAAAGTGCTCACGAGCGTCGAACAAAATAATCGCTTTCGCTTTCATACCTATTGACTCCTCTTCTTATACTTTCTCCCACACAAGGGCGACATATTAGCCGTTATACGCTAACGTAACGCTTAAGCACTCACCAGTGTCGCCCTAATCGCGATTGTAATTCTACATAACATTGTATCCATTATAAACTACGTCCGTCAGGCTCCATGTCTGTTGGGCTGTCCTGCTGCTAACTGTCCGTCTGCGTGTGTTCGTCTATTTATGCCTGTACGTGTGCCCGTTCAACAGACTGACTAACCATCCTTCTGTGTTTCTGTCCCGCTGTTTGTCTGTGTGTATGTCCGTTGGTCAATGCGTCTGTCTACCTGTCCTTCTGCGTATCTGTCCCCCTGTCTGTCTGTGCGTATGTCCGTTTGTCAGTCCATCTGTCCTTCTGTGTGTCTGTGTCGCTGTCTGTCTGTTCGTATGTCCGTTTGTCAGTCCATCTGTCCTTCTGTGTGTCTGTCCCGCTGTCTGTCTGTTCGTATGTCCGTTTGTCAGTCTACCTGTCCTTCTGTGTGTCTGTGTCGCTATCTGTCTGTTCGTATGTCCGCTTGTCAGTCCATATGTCCTTCTGTGTGTCTGTCCCGCTGTCTGTCTGTTCATATGTCCGTTTGTCGGTCCATCTGTCCTTCTGTGTGTCTGTGTCGCTGTCTGTCTGTTCGTATGTCCGTTTGTCAGTCCATCTGTCCTTCTGTGTGTCTGTCCCGCTGTCTGTCTGTTCGTATGTCCGTTTGTCAGTCCATCTGTCCTTCTGTGTGTCTGTCCCGCTGTCTGTCTGTTCGTATGTCCGTTTGTCAGTCCATCTGTCCTTCTGTGTGTCTGTGTCGCTGTCTGTCTGTTCGTATGTCCGTTTTTCAGTCCATCTGTCCTTCTGTGTGTCTGTCCCGCTGTCTGTCTATTCGTATGTCCGTTTGTCAGTCTATCTGTCCTTCTGTGTGTCTGTGTCGCTATCTGTCTGTTCGTATGTCCGTTTGTCAGTCCATATGTCCTTCTGTGTGTCTGTCCCGCTGTCTGTCTGTTCGTATGTCCGTTTGTCAGTCCATCTGTCCTTCTGTGTGTCTGTGTCGCTGTCTGTCTGTTCGTATGTCCGTTTGTCAGTCCATCTGTCCTTCTGTGTGTCTGTCCCGCTGTCTGTCTATTCGTATGTCCGTTTGTCAGTCTATCTGTCCTTCTGTGTGTATGTGTCGCTGTCTGTCTATTCGTATGTCCGTTTGTCAGTCTATCTGTTCTTCTGTGTGTATGTGTCGCTATCTGTCTGTTCGTATGTCCGTTTGTCAGTCCATCTGTCCTTCTGTGCGTCTGTGTCGCTGTCTGTCTGTTCGTATGTCCGTTTGTCAGTCCATCTGTCCTTCTGTGTGTCTGTCCCGCTGTCTGTCTGTTCGTATGTCCGTTTGTCAGTCCATCTGTCCTTCTGTGTGTCTGTCCCGCTGTCTGTCTGTTCGTATGTCCGTTTGTCAGTCCATCTGTCCTTCTGCGTGTCTGTCCCGCTGTCTGTCTGTTCGTATGTCCGTTTGTTAGTCCATCTGTCCTTCTGTGTGTCTGTCCCGCTGTCTGTCTGTTCGTATGTCCGTTTGTCAGTCCATCTGTCCTTCTGTGTGTCTGTCCCGCTGTCTGTCTGTTCGTATGTCCGTTTGTCAGTCCATCTGTCCTTCTGCGTGTCTGTCCCGCTGTCTGTCTGTTCGTATGTCCGTTTGTCAGTCCATCTGTCCTTCTGCGTGTCTGTGTCGCTGTCTGTCTGTTCGTATGTCCGTTTGTCAGTCCATCTGTCCTTATGTGTGTCTGTCCCGCTGTCTGTCTGTTCGTATGTCCGTTTGTCAGTCCATCTGTCCTTCTGTGTATCTGTGTCGCTATCTGTCTGTTCGTATGTCCGTTTGTCAGTCCATCTGTCCTTCTGTGTGTCTGTCCCGCTGTCTGTCTGTTCGTATGTCCGTTTGTCAGTCCATCTGTCCTTCTGTGTGTCTGTCCCGCTGTCTGTCTGTTCGTATGTCCGTTTGTCAGTCCATCTGTCCTTCTGTGTGTCTGTCCCGCTGTCTGTCTGTTCGTATGTCCGTTTGTCAGTCCATCTGTCCTTCTGCGTGTCTGTCCCGCTGTCTGTCTGTTCGTATGTCCGTTTGTTAGTCCATCTGTCCTTCTGTGTGTCTGTCTGTTCGTATGTCCGTTTGTCAGTCCATCTGTCCTTCTGTGTGTCTGTCCCGCTGTCTGTCTGTTCGTATGTCCGTTTGTCAGTCCATCTGTCCTTCTGCGTGTCTGTCCCGCTGTCTGTCTGTTCGTATGTCCGTTTGTCAGTCCATCTGTCCTTCTGCGTGTCTGTGTCGCTGTCTGTCTGTTCGTATGTCCGTTTGTCAGTCCATCTGTCCTTATGTGTGTCTGTCCCGCTGTCTGTCTGTTCGTATGTCCGTTTGTCAGTCCATCTGTCCTTCTGTGTGTCTGTCCCGCTGTCTGTCTGTTCGTATGTCCGTTTGTCAGTCCATCTGTCCTTCTGTGTGTCTGTCCCGCTGTCTGTCTGTTCGTATGTCCGTTTGTCAGTCCATCTGTCCTTCTGTGTGTCTGTGTCGCTGTCTGTCTGTTCGTATGTCCGTTTGTCAGTCCATCTGTCCTTCTGTGTGTCTGTCCTGCTGTCTGTCTGTTCGCATGTCCGTTTGTCAGTCCATCTGTCCACCTGTCCTTCTCTGTGTCCGTCCCGCTGTCTGTTTGTTGGTCAGTACAACTGTCCTTCTGTGTGTCTGTGTCGCTGTCTGTCTGTTCGTATGTCCGTTTGTCAGTCCTTCTGTATGTCTGTCCCGCTGTCTGTCTGTGTGTATGTCCGCTGATCAATCCCTCTGTGCGTGTCTGTCCCGCTGTCTGTCTGTGCGTATGTCTGTTGGTCAATGCGTCCGTCTACCTGTCCTTCTGCGTATCTGTCCCCCTGTCTGTCTTGCGTATGTCCGTTGGTCAATGCGTCTATCTACCTGTCCTTCTGCGTGTCTCTCCCGCTGTCTGTCTGTGCATATGTCCGTTGGTCAATGCGTCTGCTTGCATGTCCTTCTGTGTGTCTGTGTCGCTATCTGTCTGTTCGTATGTCCGTTTGTCAGTCCATATGTCCTTCTGTGTGTCTGTCCCACTGTCTGTCTGTTCGTATGTCCGTTTGCCAGTCCATCTGTCCTTCTGTGTGTCTGTGTCGCTGTCTGTCTGTTCGTATGTCCGTTTGTCAGTCCATCTGTCCTTCTGTGTGTCTGTCCCGCTGTCTGTCTGTTCGTATGTCCGTTTGTCAGTCCATCTGTCCTTCTGTGTGTCTGTCCCGCTGTCTGTCTGTTCGTATGTCCGTTTGTCAGTCCATCTGTCCTTCTGTGTGTCTGTGTCGCTGTCTGTTTGTTCTGTTCGTATGTCCGCTTGTCAGTCCATCTGTCCTTCTGTGTGTCTGTCCCGCTGTCTGTCTGTTCGTATGTCCGTTTGTCAGTCCATCTGTCCTTCTGTGTGTCTGTCCCGCTGTCTGTCTGTTCGTATGTCCGTTTGTCAGTCCTTCTGTGTGTCTGTCCCGCTGTCTGTCTGTTCGTATGTCCGTTTGTCAGTCCATCTGTCCTTCTGTGTGTCTGTCCCGCTGTCTGTCTGTTCGTATGTCCGTTTGTCAGTCCATCTGTCCTTCTGTGTGTCTGTCCCGCTGTCTGTCTGTTCGTATGTCCGTTTGTCAGTCCATCTGTCCTTCTGCGTGTCTGTCCTGCTGTCTGTCTGTTCGTATGTCCGTTTGTCAGTCCATCTGTCCTTCTGCGTGTCTGTGTCGCTGTCTGTCTGTTCGTATGTTCGTTTGTCAGTCCATCTGTCCTTCTGTGTGTCTGTCACGCTGTCTGTCTGTTCGTATGTCCGTTTGTCAGTCCATCTGTCCTTCTGTGTGTCTGTGTCGCTATCTGTCTGTTCGTATGTCCGTTTGTCAGTCCATATGTCCTTCTGTGTGTCTGTCCCGCTGTCTGTCTGTTCGTATGTCCGTTTTTCAGTCCATCTGTCCTTCTGTGTGTCTGTCCCGCTGTCTGTCTATTCGTATGTCCGTTTGTCAGTCCATCTGTCCTTCTGTGTGTCTGTGTCGCTGTCTGTCTGTTCGTATGTCCGTTTTTCAGTCCATCTGTCCTTCTGTGTGTCTGTCCCGCTGTCTGTCTATTCGTATGTCCGTTTTTTAGTCCATCTGTCCTTCTGTGTGTCTGTGTCGCTGTCTGTCTGTTCGTATGTCCGTTTGTCAGTCCATCTGTCCTTCTGTGTGTCTGTCCCGCTGTCTGTCTGTTCGTATGTCCGTTTGTCAGTCTACCTGTCCTTCTGTGTGTCTGTGTCGCTATCTGTCTGTTCGTATGTCCGTTTGTCAGTCCATCTGTCCTTCTGTGTGTCTGTCCCGCTGTCTGTCTGTTCGTATGTCCGTTGGTCAGTCCATCTGTTCTTCTGTGTGTCTGTGTCGCTGTCTGTCTGTTCGTATGTCCGTTTGTCAGTCCATATGTCCTTCTGTGTGTCTGTCCCGCTGTCTGTCTGTTCGTATGTCCGTTTGTCAGTCCATCTGTCCTTCTGTGTGTCTGTCCCGCTGTCTGTCTGTTCGTATGTCCGTTTGTCAGTCCATCTGTCCTTCTGTGTGTCTGTGTCGCTGTCTGTTTGTTCTGTTCGTATGTCAGCTTGTCTGTCTGTGTGCCTGCCCCTGTCTATGTCTGATCGTTAATATGTTGGTCTGTCAGCCTGTCAAGTAGGCTAGACATTTGGATGTCTGGCCGTGAAGTAATAATTATTTGCAGAAGAATGGCAGGAGATAACCATTAGGGCTACAAGATGCGTCGTCCTTCTCGCGATATAAAGGCGCTTATTATACCAATACTGGACTCACGTCAAACTCTTCACTTCGTGTAGACTTAATAGTGATTTCAAACACAAATACTGTCATTGGAAGCCTTCTTCAACTTCATTGAACTGTTGAACGGCACGAGTTTACTTTTAAGGCCGAATGTTCGTCTCTATATCTGCCCTTCCCTTTCTCTCTCTCTCTCTCTCTCTCTCTCTCTCTCTCTCTCTCTCTCTCTCTCTCTCTCTCTCTCTCTGCCCTTCGCTGTTTATGGCCGTTTTATCATCTGCATGTTTGCTCTTGTCTCTGCAGTCTATGCGTTCAAGAAATTTTGCGTAAGGGTGTGTCGGGCTGTCTGCACGTTTGTCTGTTGGTTTATCCGCCTGCCAAATTGTCGGTCTGAGTGTTTGTCCCTCTGTCTGTCTGCTCATAAGTCTGGCTGTCAGGCTGTCCGCCTGCCAATCTGTATAACCGTCGCCCTTCCTTCTCCATGTCTAGGTGTAAGTCTGTTGATCTGTCCTCCTGCCTTCCTGTCTGTCCTCCTGCCTCCCGGTCTGTCCGTCTGCTTGCTTCTCTCTATCTAGGCGTAAGTCTCTTGGTCTGTCCTTCTGCGTGCTTCTCTGTCTTTGTGTCTATCAGTCTCTTTTCGTCCATGTCTGCTGCATGTGTGACTTCCCGTTGGCCATTGCCATTAGGGTAACAGTAGGTGATAGAGGAATAGAAACGACTTCAAACCCCCTGTGTGTTGCATTGATGTATACTTGAGTTGACTCTCGGCCACCTAAATACCAAGTGAAACCCGCATGGCTTCACCCAGCCCCTACCATCGAAGCGCACATCAAACATATCTTATTCTATCCATGTGTCCGCCTATTACACACCACCGTTATGACACACCACCGTTATGGAAGGCCCTGAAATTGGATTAACAAGTATGTTCTCAGTTAATGAGCGTTTTTTATTACTATTAATATTCGAAAGACTCTCGTCGTCGTGTAGCATCCATGCAAGGTGCCGACGACTGTAAAAAATTATATACAATGCAGTTAAAAACAAAGAATTCATTGAGTAGGCCTACAATGCAGTTAAAAACAATGAGCACCAATTAAAGGCATCAAAATAGTGCATGGTCTTCAATGTCACTAATCTTTGTTATTTAACAGCATGATAATTATAATTTCGTAAATAATTTCTGTTTTTTGTATTGTGATAAGATGGTCTTTAAGGCCAATAATAAAAATTTCCAGTCATTATGAAACACACAAAATAAGGAAATTTAAATGTAAATGTAAAAGGGTGAACTATTAATCAACTTGCCATCTTAATTTAGTTTTTAAACTATAATACAGCATCGGCTAAAAGTTAACAACATTTGTACTTGTGAAGTGAGATTTTATAAGAAATTTGTATAATTAAATCTCTCTCATTGAATGCAATCACCAATCATTATAGCTATACATTGTACAAACAGAAGTTGAAAATGTCAGTTCTCTGTCATATAGGTCCATTATAAACATGACTATGTCAGTCCTGTAATTCAACATGATATACTTAATCTATAACTTTCTATTTCTAATACAGCATATTGTTGCTTATTATTGCAATGTTGACATGAGATTCTTATTCAAGTTATAAATGTTTACATTATAATAGTGATAGCTAGGTATAAGGAAAGAACATTAACCTTAATATAATAGGCTACATTCAAACGCTTAAAACGAAAATAGTTTTAAAAATTATAAAACATTAAAAGTATTAGTAACATATAACAGTCCAACCGCCTTCAAACTCAACGCAAGGCCTTTCCTGAGCTTCATTGCACAGGATTCACAGGAGAAAAACAATAAGGCCGTACGTTTGTCTTCTCCACATTTCTACAGGGCCTATTATGTCTTTCTGATTTTCCGTCTGTTTGCCTAGATCATTCAACCGGTGCAGAATAATTATTTTTCATCAATCCATCTTCTTATTTGTCACAAATCCTTTTCATCAATAATTTACGGAAAAAACAGCGTGTATTAGGGCTTTTACTATTTTAAGCAGAAACATTTTTATCAATTCATATTTTATTTAAAGAATTAGTGTCCAACTGTCCATCCAGCTAGTTCAAAGTTTCATCGGTAAATCTTCTCATCGATTCCACTTAAATTTAAGTAGAAATTAACTGACCAAATCGACATTTATATTGCAAAAATTCTTTTCACCTATCCAAGCGATTAACGACCAACGCTAAAACCCATGCGATGGCGAATAATTTATAATGCTAAAGCGAAAGATTGCCTAAAACCTGTAGCTCAACATACTGTTTCAGAACCCGAATGACCAATAACAACATTAAGGGCTTAGCTGCCAAATAAAAATGTTAATGTCCACCTTCAACTAAATCAATTTGACTTAGTCTCCTGCAGTGCAATGGACTTCAAGTGATAAGCTTTTTAAATTGGCATCATTAAACATCATCTTCTCTGCTGACTTTATTTGTCACTTGCACCCTAAGTTATAAAGCAACGATGATAGACCAATAGCTATCGAGACTGATGTTAAAGATCCTCCTATAAAAAATAAAATGCTACATTAACATGCACATTTGAAAACACAAGACTTCTTGACAAAGTCCAGCTGCAAAACTCGAAAGTCAATAAAGTGGTGGCAGCCGATTGACTCATTGCAAAACTTGCTGCATTCTTCTATCAGCACGGCGCATTTCATTGGCCTTGTCATTGATGATTTTTGTGCGAATAGACTGCCATGGCTGAGTGTATTGTGGATGGAGTTCCTTAAATTTCTCAATGACCACTTTTCCTGAAATAGAAAGTATACTAAAACATTTTAAATATTGATAAAATGAGAAAAACATTGTATACTTGACACTGTAGTTTAAGTAGGAATAGTGCCATTACATATCTAATTCTAACAAGTAGGCCTGCCTAATCTCTAACATATGAACATATTTTCCTTTCAAAAAATTGTGAATTATTCCGATTTGGCAATGCCCAGCACAAAATTCTTCTGCATGCCATCAGTATAGGCTACTCATGATTCAGAGGAAGTAGGCTATATAGCCAGCTTCTACACTAAGGTTAAAAAGGTATACAGACTAACTCCACCTCTCGCTATCTCTCCACAGGTCTTTCACTCAAAACTGAAAACATTGCTCTTTCACAAATCCTACCCTAATTCTTCCTCTTCTCCTCACATCCCTCCCCATTTCAACTCTAAACATCACCAACCTTAGCCGTCCATCTATCTACCTGCCTGACTCTCCGGACTTGACCCGCTGCCTATCGATTTTGTTTTGATTGAGCGCCTGTGACTAAGCTGGTTCCCGCGACTTGGCTTTTGTGGGCGCTGTAGAAATCTCGAGATTACGATTACGATTAATTGTATTGTATTGTATTGTATTGTATAAAAACATTTATAAAGCGCCTCTACTAGGTTGAACCGTTCAGAGGCGCTTCCAGTGCGCAAGGCCACGAGAGAAGAAATAGGTTTTAAGAAAAGAAAATGAGGAGGAGGGATTTCCTGTCAGAAGTTGAGATCGAGTAGAAGGAGAGAGCGTATTCCAAAGAGAAGGACCAATTGATGTAAAGGAACGGGACTGAGCCATAGCCGTTCTAGTAGAAGGTACTAGAAGTTCAAATCTGTCTAAAGAGCGGCGTGGACGATGCGAGGAGGCTGAAACTGGCCTGCGAATTCCATTGGTTAGATATTTTGGGGCAAGACCCCGTTGTGCTTTAGAGACCAAAATGAGAATTTTGAACTTAATGCGCGCAGTTAGAGGAAGCCAATGGAGCTGCTCAAACATAAAAGTAGAGATAATATTATGAGAGTAGCGTGGAAGGCGTGCAATTAATCGGGCGGCCGCATTAAGGACCGACTGCAAAGGTGAGAGTCTAACCTTGGGAAGACCAATTAGAAGAGAATTACAGTAGTCAATTCTGGAGCAAATGAAAGCATGGACCAAAGTGGTAAAAACAGAAGGCGAAACAGAACATCGAATTGCCCTTAGACGCCTTAAATGAAAATATGAAGAGCGTGTAAGATTAGATATATGGTCTTTAAATGAAAGGGAACTATCTAAAGTAACACCCAGATCACGAACAGTTGAGGAAAAGGTATAGTGAGGAAATAATTCAGACAGGAGAACAAAATCAATTTTCAATTATTACAGAGGTATTGATTTTATGCTCAAGGATGGACATGAATGGTTGTACACAGTACATATTATTATTTTTATTATTATTTATTTATTGCCAAAGAAACAAAAAGAACATGTGTACAAGTAGTAGATACAGAAACGGTCTCTGAGCAACAGGAAGCCCGGAAAAAGCTAAAAGCTTATATCAACCTGGCCCCTAAATTACATTTACATTTCAGTCAACGATACATGTCACACAGCTGTAAACAAAAAAGTTCTGTTGAGACCATATGAATTGACCAATATTATACAACAAAATAGCAACACAATCAGTACAAAATTATAAAACAAAATTAAATTGAAACACAGGTGCAGTACCTAGCCTAGTAAAAAAAAGGATATATGAAAGCAAAATTAAGAAAACAAGAACCAAAACTAAAAAGAAAAGGTGCTGAGGTATGCATAACAGCAAGATAATCGGTACAAAGTTAAGCGATGAATTGTTTAGAAAGACCTGTTTAGCATTCAGTTTATTTCAGTAAAAAGCCTGATTTCACTTCCCTTTTAAATGCAGGTAAAAAAAATTCTCGTTTAAGGTCATCAGGTAGGGAATTCCATAAACGAGGACCCAGGACCTGGAGGTTATGTGCTCTGGAGGCAGTTCGTGCATAAGGGACAACATAGTTGGACGCGGTCCTGGTATTGTAAGAATGGGTTTGATCAACTGTCATAAAATAATTACAAAATTGATTAGGTAACAAGTTGTGTACAGACTTGAACATGAACACAAGTTTCGATAAATGGGATAATTCATAAATTTTTAATATTTTCAGCTTATAAAACAAGGGATTTGAATGAGAAAGGTAACTGGAACAGGTAATAATTCTTACGGCAGCTTTCTGGAGCCTTAGGATACGGTCTAAATTCCCAGTTTTATGCGGTGACGACCATACAGAGCAGCAGTATGTCAAGTGTGGCTCCAGTAAAGTGTGGTATAGTAGTTTTAATTTATCGGCATCAAGAATATGGCCAACCCTATAGAGTATGCCCACGATTTTAGATACCTTGTTTACTACCATATCTACATGTTTCTTCCATTTAAGGTCATCAGAGAACACCACTCCAAGAAATTTGATTTCATGCACTCGATTCAAAGAAACTCCGTTTATAGTAATATTAACATCAGTATCAGAAAACATTTTTCTAGTAAATACCATAAAGCAAGTTTTTTGCAGGTTCAGAGAAAGTAAGTTAGCTGCGAACCAATGACAAATTTCCTCCAGTTTACTATTTAATGATGCAGCCAAAAGGATAGGACAATGACCAGTTGCAAAGATGTTCGTATCGTCTGCAAACATGATCAAGTTCAAGTCGGTCACAGATTGTATATCATTTACATACAAAAGAAATAGGAGGGGGCCGAGAATTGAGCCCTGCGGGACGCCGCATATTATAGGTAAGAAAGATGAAGAGGTATTATTGAGAGAAACATATTGGTATCTATTAGATAGATAACTAGTGAACCACTTTAGAGGGGTACCCCGTATTCCGTAGTGTTCATGAGAAATATTCTGACAGGAATAGCGTACTTCATCATCAACCCGTGCAGCTTCTGTTGGTGGTTGATTTTAATTCTTTACCAGAACAATAATTAGACTTGAGTAAAGCAACACCGCGTTTAGATCATTTAGATCATTAGCGACGTCCTCTTCCTTCATCCATACCTATTACCCGGCAGACTGGTTCGACCCAAGGCACAGAAGCGCTGTGGCGGTGAACAATTTCTATTGCTGTCGTCATAGGCGCAACCACCCTATGGGACCCACGGGACGCGTCCCCTCAACTTTTGAGTGGTCCCATTGACTTTATCATTATGGTCCCCCCAACTTTTAGGACGTGATTCATTTGGCCCCCCCAACTTTCAGGACGTGATTGCACCTATGGCTGTCGTCGCAGATATTCGGCAATTCAACACACATACTGGTATGGCTTGAGGCTGTATGTAGCATCATCCACAAACGATCAGTGGCGTCTCATATAGTTGGGTTTCGCGTGGAAACCTATTTGCCTACATATGTTGCAAATGAAGTTCGGTGTCATTTGTACTAGGAGTGTCTGACAGCTCCTTCAATGGCTGTTTAAATTTATATTGAGTTACTTATGCTTTCAGACATCGCGCAATTTGACGTATTCTAGTTTGAAGTATCAAACTCAGATTTTTACACGCCACCTGCATAGAACTGAGTAATCGTAGGCTTACTCCTGCAAGAAATCACTGATGCACTTTTTCATGATCTCTTCTCATAGCCTACACAGCGCAATTCACGCGACGTTCGACAGTGCTATACAGCATCGTCCAGTTGCTATGATGCACTAGAACAGTGCTGTCCAACCTTTTTGGCCTCACGGGCCGCAGAAGCAATAATTTTTAAGCCGAGGGTCGCAACAGTGAACTCAAAAGCAACGGCTAACAATTATTATAATTATTATCAACTAGCTGGGGTACCCGGCGTTGCCCGGGAAATTTAGAATTCGACCCACTCCCGGCCACAACCCTACCCCACCACACCAAACCCACCCCACCACACTCCGACCTCCACCGGTACGCCACCCGTGAAATTTGGGTTTTCGGAAAAATATTTCCCCTCCCATCCCCACCCCCCAAATTTCTGGCTGTCCTACGGCAAAACAACGGTCAAGGCAAAGGGATTTTATTATGGAATGCTGCTGCGCCGCCACTGTTTTACAAACTAAAATATATTTTCGCGCTTACGCCAGTTGCAGACCCTTGCTCAAACTCCATCCTTCCTATGTGAGCTTTTCACCCGGGCTTCTGTCTCTCTGGACCGCCGCTCAACGCGCTCAGCTACCCGTTGAGACTTGCTTGGTTTTTTTCCTTTGCTGTGACCATGCAACGAGCAGCATTCTTGGTAGAGGGTCGCAGTATGGACAGCACTGACTAGAAAGAGCAAAAAACTAAGATACATGACAGCACTGCATTTGAGCTAGCAAAAAACTAAGATACAGCAACCTCAAACACATACCTGGATTTTTCTCTGCATTGAACCAAGATTTGAAGTAATCCCGGATAGTGTCAGTTTCTCCTTTAGACCATCGTAAATAAGCCCTTCTCTTCCTTTTTCCCTTTTTTCGAATGACATCTCGTTCTTCTGAAGAAGGATCAGACTCCGTATCACTTAGGAAATCCTCGTCTAAAACGAAATTGAAAGAATATCTTGCAATAATTTATACACAAAAAGATTACAAGAACTGTTATATTTAAACTGAATTTGCACTTTCATCCTGGAGTAAACGCCTGCAGCGGCAAAAGCTGCTGTCATGGTGAACTCCCTTCAAGTATATTACAACGGCTATTATAGCCGCAAAGCCGAAAAAGAGTTAGTCGAGAGTTTCAAGTCTCTGATTATACTGGTCTGACTTTAATACAATTTCATTCGAAATAATTTATTCATCCAATTATCATCTTATAAAATGCAACACAATACAATTCGTATTTGATATCACATTCCTTACAAAGCTCAGAAGCGCACACACGAATCAACGGTGTAACTACAACTGCAAACTTATTGGAGAGCAATTATGAATGACGGACTTGCTTAAGGTCCCTACACACTGTACACAGTTAGCTCCTATGAAGGAAGGGGATCGAACCCGTACTATCTGCATTACAGGCTCTAACCAATCGATCACCGTGCCTTACCAATCGACCACCTCACCTCACCTTACAGTAATCTTTTCAATGTTGCACACCATCTAAAATATGATTAGTGCCTTTTACACATTTGAGCGGTCTACATGACAAAAAGAAGTTTCTGTTTCGAGAAGTTCAGCGAATTGCTATAACTTTTGCTGTTGACATTGCTAAATTATTTCCTTTCCATGCTCATCAATATGCCTCAGTATGCTGGAGAAAGTAAATGCCACTGTGAAACTTATTTCCGTGCAGAAATATTAGATTCATTATAGTGAAAAGTAATGCCCTACACCAAGTTTTGTTATAAATAAAAGTGTATTTGCAAGTAGGCCTGCTTTTTTTTATTATAGTGTGGAAAATAATACCATCACCTGGTGATGATGCTGGGTAGGGTAGAACGAAGACTAGATGAAGTTACAGTAGGTTAGGTAAGGTTGTATTAAAGCATGATATAAGTTCTTAACTAAAAAGGTAGGAAGTAAGTGGGAGATTCTCATTAGAATTACAATACTTTTTTATAAATTTTTCTAGATATTTCGTAAGTATGGACATAGATAGATATATCGATGGATGGACGGACGGACGTACTTAGGTAGGTAGGTAGGTAGGTAGGTAGGTAGGTAGGTTGATAGATAGATAGATAGATCATAGATAGATAGATAGATAGATAGATAGATAGATAGATAGATAGATAGATAGATAGATAGATAGATAGATAGATAGATAGATAGATAGATAGATAGATCAGTGGTTCCCAACTTTTTTTGACCCGAGGGCCACTTTTTCTAAGTTGGAGGACACGAGGGCCACTTTTTCTTAGTTGAAGGACATTAGGGGGCCACAAGGTTAAAATTGTATTAACTAAAAGCATATAAAATTGTTATAATCAAAGCTCGAGGGTACGCGTACCCTAAAATAGAATACGTTAAAATACGTACGTACCTTTCAAAAAATAGAATACGCGTATGGTACGTACGGTACCATACATGTGCACGAAAATTTTGTTTTTGGCTTACTCGGCGACCCATAGCCAGTGGCGCGCTAGGGGGTGTAGGGAGACTAAGCCCTCCTATAAAAGGCTAAGCCCCCCTAAACAGGCCATCCCGGTTTTTTACATGCAAAACTGAAATATTGGCACGATTTTCGACCGGATGACCAAAAAAGGTCATCAGAAATTTTGGCGGATGAAAATGGAAAATTTCCATGAGATTTCGGCCGGATGACTTTAAGAAAAGGTCGTCAGAATTTTGGCGAATGAAAATGGAAAATTTCCTCCGGAAGCCTTCAGCCCCCCAGACTCAAATCTTGGCGCCGCCACTGCCCATAGCCTACATGTACGTTACAGTACGTGTACATGCAGTCAACAGTATGCGTCATTTAAATCGGTATTTCCGGTGGCGTAGCAGTAAATTTAATTCGATAAATTCTTCTGTAATAATTAGGCTAATTGGATGCAACTGGTTAACCTTTTCCTTAGAGTTTGACTTTTAAGCGCTGCAGCAGAACTGAGCCGACTAACTGACATTAATTAGTAGGCCTACATTAAGTGCAATGTATGCTGGATAAACATAGATGTACAACAGAGCATTGCAACAATTCACTACGTTGTGCACTTGGCTGTGATTGTTTGCTTAAATTAAGTCCAACATTCTTATAATGAACAATGACGAGGCTAACGTATTTTATTATTGTTTACGTACCCTAAAATAGGGTACGTTAAAATACGCACGTACCTTTCACAAAATAGAAAACGTACGGTACGTACCCTCGAGCTTTGGTTATAATTGATTCAAAATATAATGTTTTATGTTATTTTATCGACGTTAAAATAAAATAATCTACAATAGAATATTTAGAAAATAATAACGTGTTCTATCCTGTCAAAATTGTTAATATTTTTATATATTTTCGATAATTCTTTGAGAGATGAGGGCCATTTTCTGAGGCCTGGCGGACCATTTTCTGAGGCCTTGCGGGCCACCTTTGGCCCGCGGGCCACGGGTTGGGAACCGCTGAGATAGATAGATAGATAGATAGATAGATAGATAGATAGATAGATAGATAGATAGATAGATAGATAGATAGATAGATAGATAGATAGATAGATAGATAGATAGATAGATAGATAGACGGATAGACGGATAGACGGACGGACGGACGGACGTACGTACGGATGGATGGATGGATAGACAGACAGATAGACAGACAGATATACAGACAGATAGACAGATCGATCAATCAATTCATTTATTGAACCCAGAAAATACATTTTACAGTTGAGTAGAAAAGTTATAGAACAGATGAAACAAAGAAAATTTAATGATTATAACAGCAGATTTAAATGAGTTTAAGTGGGAACAAAGGGCACGCCTGGAGCAACAGGTCGCGCTAGTAGGGGCCCATTGAACAAGCGAGTGACTGAGAGAAGATAGACAGACTGTCGGGAACTGGATCGGGTAATTATAGATTATGTGTGTAAAGTGTATTGATTCGGACAAGTCATTTGAATTGTGGTAGAGTGGGAGCTTTTTTGATGTCACTGGATAGTTTCTTTCACAAAAGGGGCCCTGGTACAATATGGAAAATTTACGGGTCTTGGTTCTAGCATACTGGTACATGAAGCACGGTCACTTCTAGTTAATCTAGTAGTAGTAGTTGATGAGACTGGAGTGAAGAATGACAGGAAAGCAGCAGGCAACATATTATTGGCGTTTTTTGTACATGAATTCACCAGTTTGGATAGGCCTATATCTAATTTGATCAGCATTATGAATCTCAAGGTCATCAAAAGTTGTTTAGTGTGTGATTTGTAAGCTGACTTAGCTATAATACGGATAGCTTTTTAAGGAAGTTTTAGTTTTAAGAAATGGGTAGGGTAGAACGAAGACTAGATGAAGTTACAGTAGGTTAGGTAAGGTTGTATTAAAGCATGATATAAGTTCTTAACTAAAAAGGTAGGAAGTAAGTGGGAGATTCTCATTAGAATTACAATACTTTTTTATAAATTTTTCTAGATATTTCGTAAGTATGGACATAGATAGATATATCGATGGATGGACGGACGGACGTACTTAGGTAGGTAGGTAGGTAGGTAGGTAGGTTGATAGATAGATAGATAGATCATAGATAGATAGATAGATAGATAGATAGATAGATAGATAGATAGATAGATAGATAGATAGATAGATAGATAGATAGATAGATAGATAGATAGATAGATAGATAGATAGATAGATAGATAGATAGATAGATAGATAGATAGATAGATAGATAGATAGATAGCCCTGTAAGCAAACACACAGACTGACTTAAAATCCAGAAACCTCAGCTTAGTCAAACGCAGGCTATTTGTATAAGAGCCTTGTAGCATTTGGTTACCGATAAAAGTCTAATTTAATTTTTTACTTGTTGGTCAGTGTTTAATCTAGTTCCCCTCCTCTGGGGTGAAAATCAGGTTTCTGGGGGGGGGGGACCAATTGAGCGTTCGAAGGACGCTCGTGAGGCGCATAGCGCCGAGACCGGGAGGAGTATGTGGAGGGGATGTGCCCCTCCCCACCAGAAACTTTTTGAATTCCCACATTGCAATGGCAGCATTTTATGGTGTCATCTTCACACACAATACCTTTACTTTTTCAGAGCTTCATCAGAATTTTTTTAAATTTCCACATTTTAATGGCAGCATTTTAAGGTGTCATCTTCACAAAATACCTCTACTTTTTTCAGAGTCTCATCAGAAATTTTTTTTAATTTCCACATTGCAATTGCAGTATTTTAAGGTGTCATCTTCACAAAATACCTCTACTTTTTCAGGGTCTCATCAGAAACTTTTTGAATTTCCACACTGCAATGGCAGCAATTTAAGGTGTCATCTTCACAAAATACCTGTACTTTTTCAGAGCCTCATCAGACACTTTTTGACTTTCCACATTGCTATGGCTGCATTTTAAGGTGTCATCTTTAAAAAAGCTGTACTTTTCCAGTGACCCATTAGAAAATTTGTGAATTTCCACATTGCAATGGCAGCATTTTATGGTGTCATCTTCACAAAATACCTGTACTTTTTCAGAGCCTCATCAGATTTTTTTAAAATTTCCACATTGCAATGGCAGCATTTAAAGATGATACAGTTAGTTTTATTAAGGTTAAGAGAGAGTTTGTTAGCTTTGAAACAGTCACTAGTCAGGGCTAGCTCCTTTTTTAAAAAGAAATAAACTGTTCACAGGAAGAAATAGATCTTAAAATGCATTCGAGTAATCTGCAAATAAGATATATCGGAGTAAGGTTTGTGAATTAGGCAGGTCCTTAATGTAAATTAGGAATAAGAGAGGTCCTACTATGGATCCTACATACAGAATTAGGTCAGGTCTTAATAGCACAGAAGCATAGTATAGATGAATAGTCAGAATAGAATAGGCTACATGTAAAGCGTAGCATAGATCAACTGATGACAGCAGAAGAACACAACCAGAAATCCCATAGGTCATTATTAGGTCGACTAAATAAAGGGCAGAAACTCAATAAGATCATCATAGTTTAATTAACAAAGTATAGTATCGCATTCCAAAAACGAACAGAACATACAGGCAAGATCATCATTCAATAAGCAGAGGGCAGAATCAGAGCTGCGCCATCTATTCAATAACGCATTCATGGTGAGATAATGTTCTTACAAGGAGTCCATAAATGACTCGATATCTCTGACTAGATGGATGGATGGATGGATCGATAAATGAATTGATGGATGTATGAGTGGATGGATGGGTGAGTGGGTTGGTCGGTTGGTGGGTGGCTGGGTAGGTGGGTTGGTAGGTAGGTAGGTAGATAGGTACTGTAGGTAAGTAGGTAGGTAGGTACTAGGTAGGTCGGTATGTATGTAGGTAGGTAGGTACTGTAGGTAAGTAGGTAGGTAGGTAGGTAGGTACTAGGTAGGTCGGTATGTATGTATGTATGTATGTATGTATGTATGTATGTATGTATGTATGTATGTATGTATGTATGTATGTATGTATGTATGTATGTATGTATGTAGGTACTAGGTAGGTAGGTATGTATGTAGGTAGGTAGGTAGATATGTAGGTAGGTATGTATGTAGGTAGGTAGGTAGGTGGGTAGGTAGGTAGGTTTAGGTGGGTAGGTAGGTAGGTAGGTAGGTATGGAGGTAGGCAGGCAGGCAGGCAGGCAGGTAAGTAGGTAGGTAGGTAGGTAGATATACAGACAGAGAGATGTATATAGAGGCAGGCATACAGACAAGCAGATAGAGGGGAGATCGATCAATTACATAGGACAGTAAAATCAGTGACCATTTAAATTTAGGAACTTAGTGCGCAGTCGTTTTCAGGTCATTGCATCAGATAGAGAGACCGTGACAGAGACAAACAGGCAGACAGACAGACAGACAGACAGACAGACAGAGAGACGGATAAACAGACAGAGACATAGAGAGCGTGAGAGAGGAGAGGCAATGAGGGAAATAATGAAGCTGTGCAGGGGCGGATCCAGGGGGCCAATCCGGCCATGGTCCCATTCCAAATCTCCATCGGACTTGGTCGCCCAAAAGATTTTTTCCATGAGATCGGCCATGGCCAGGAGAATAAATATATAAATGTAATTAAAATCTAAACTTCTCACACAATTGCACCCCACACTCCAGTCCCCCACCCTCCTCCACAATACGCCACCACTAACTCCGACCTCCACCGGTACGCCACCCGTGAAATTTTGGTTTTCGGGGAAAACATTTTCCCCTAAAATTTCTTCCCCCACCACCACCCCACCTTCCACCCCTCCACACCACCTCCACAACACACCACCACTAACTCTGACCTCTACCTCTGGGAGGAAGTGTCAAAATACATTCGGACATACAAACAAACGGAAGGAGAAACTTTGAGAAATATATTTAAAGATAAATATGATATCTAATATATATATATATATATATATATATATATATATATAATTAATTATATATAATATATGCAATCTACAAAGCAACATTTGCAATGCAACTTTGTTAACCAACTGTCCACTGTCAGTGTGCGCCTTCACTTCAATCAGAGACTCAAATGTAAGCCTCTCACACAATTGTATTGTGAAATAAAAACTTTGGAGACCACTTTCACGAACAAGAATTTGATCATGCTTCTAAAAAAAACCTATTGGACCCATTTGGAAGTATTTGCTCAATAAAGGACATTCCTGGCCTTATTCTACAAATCTTCTTGTGACAGTTTCAAAATCGATTGTTCTAGCAATATTATACTCAACGTCTTCAAAGGTCAACCTGACCAAATCCACAAGATGTGAATGAGACATTGTTGGCCTTCAAAAATGTTAATCTATCATTTTGTGTTTGTCAAATGATCTCTTCGCAGAAGCTACCGCTGATGGAATTGTCTAAAGTAGGCCCAAGTGTTACCTGACACACATTTGCAAAAAACTAAGAAGGATTTTTTATATAGGCCCCTATGCTAAAAGTTCAACAGATTCAATGAGCACATCCAAAATTTGCCTTTTATAGACCTACCAATGGTAAATGTTCAATTACTGTTACAAAATTCTGACCATTAAGGACTGCAGGATAAAGCTAGAGCTTTTCCTGCCAAATGACATGTAGGCCTATGGTTAGGTTTAAAATGATTAGATTTAGATATTTCCACAAGAATTAAAGCCCTTATCCAGAGTTAAATAAAATATGCAACAAATATAAAAACTTTGATTGCAAGCTCCTCATAGTCCCTGAAAATCTACGACCAATTTTTAAATTTGTGCGTTCTTAGGAGCTTAGCCCACCAGCCCTGATAAACTCTGCCCATGCCTATAGTAGTGCAATCCTTGTAGGCTATACTGCGTATACTGAATTCTTTTTAGCAATCTGATACAATCCTGTTAAAATGCGTGTAACTTACTCTTAATATTTGCACAGATACTATTTTGTTCAACTGAATAGCTTCTCTCCAGCGCTATCTTTCAAATTTTAAACCTTCAAATTTCAAAATGTTTTCGTTCTGTTATTTGAACATCTGAACACCTAGTTAAACAACATCGTTACTACATGACTTTCAGATATTGGCCCCCGGAATTTATTAGGTCTTGGCTGATTTGTGTACCATAATTATTTTTTAACTGCAAAGTGTGTCCTGGTCAGCAATTCAAGGCCATATTAGGAAACAGGGATAAGCTGATTCCAGTGCTG
Organism: Lumbricus terrestris; assembly: GCA_949752735.1. NCBI lineage: Eukaryota > Metazoa > Annelida > Clitellata > Crassiclitellata > Lumbricidae > Lumbricus > Lumbricus terrestris. The sequence continues at coordinate 54,369,545 of OX457037.1, read as the reverse complement.
AAAAGTCAGCTCATGTAATATAATTATACTCATGTCTGAAATTATTCACTATAATAACACAGCAACAGTAGAACTGAGCTGCTGAACTCGAAACATACAGATATTATTATTATTATTGTAATTATATATATATATATTTTATCAGTACTGAACAAATTGAGTAATTTGGCTAAAATGGCATCTCACAAGGGCACTGTTGCAGTTTGGAAACTTTAAAAAACCTATTTTTAAGTATAGTCCACATTTATTGAGATCTTGTGGCTCGCTTGTAAGCACTGAAAAGTACAGCTATTTTGTTAATATGACACCTTAAAATGCTACCATTGCAATGTGAAAATTCAAAAAGTTTCTGATGAGGAGAGGCAAATCCCCCTCCCCATACCCCTGATGGGAAGGGGCAAATCCCCCTTCCCATACCCCTCCCCACCACTCTCGGCGCTACGCGCCTCATGATTGTCATCCAAACGGTCAATTATCTACCCCTACAGAAACCTCAATCCCCCAAGAAGAGGGGCTAAATCAATCTCTGGTTTCAGCCAAACGACTAAAAACGGTCATCAGATTTTTTAGCCAAAGATCAACGAAAAATTTTCCGGCAAAATCCAAAAATATTTCCCCCCTTCGAAAATTTCTGTATCCGCCCCTGAGGTAGGGAGGCTGGGAGGGAGAGAGGGAAAGAGAAGGAAACTGAGACATAGATATAGACAGAGAGATAGATTGACAGGCAGACAGATCGAAAGACAGACAGACAGACAAATGCAACATATTATTGCCATCAACTACAAACAGACAGAAAAACAGTCATGCATATACTGACAGATAAATAGATAGTTAAATTTAATAGTAAAGGTAAATCAGTGACCATTAAAATGTCAGTATTTAAATAATGCACAGTCGTAGTACAGGTAATAGCATTACTACCACTAACAGACAGGCAGACAAACAGACAGACATACAGAGAGGGGAGGGGTGGGGAGGGGAGGGAAGGAGGGAGACAGCGATAGACAGGCAGACATGCGGACAGACGGACAGAGAGAAAGATACATAAACACAGATAGAGACAGATGGATGGATGGATGGATGGATGGATGGATGGATAGAATAGATAGATTCATAGACAGAGATATGTATATGAGTGTATATATATATATATATTTATATATATGAATGCATGTATGCATGTATGTATGTATGTATTAAGGTGGAGTGAAAAAACCGAATATCAGAATTCCGAAAAGTAATAGCAACCAAAAGTTGCCCAATGACATGGGGTCAAGAAATGTGTAAAGACTAAACCTGGGGTACCAGCTTACAATCGATCGATAATCTTTTATCAGTAGTTGGAATGAGTTTTTTAAAATTAGTTCTGAAGATGATACAAGTTAGTTTTATTAAGGTTAAGAAGAGAGTTTGTTTGCTTTGAACCAGTCACTAGCCTGGGCTAGCTCCTCATTTATAAAGAAATAAGCTGGCCATAGGAAGAAATAGATTTTAAAATGCGTTAGTGTCATCTGCAAATAAGATACATCGGAGTACGGTTGATGAATTAGGCAGGTCATTTATGTATATTAGGAATAAGAGAGGTCCTAATATTGATACTCCATACAGAATTAGGTCAGGGCTTAATAGCACAGAAGCATATAGTATAGATGAATAGAATATATATGTAAAGCATAGCATAGGTCAACTGATAGCAGCAGAAGAACACAACTAGAAATCCCATAGGTCAACTAAATGTAGCGCAGAGGCTCGAAAGAGTCATAACAGTTTAACTAATACAGTTTAGTAACGCACAAAAAGAGAAACACAAAGAATATACAGGCATAATCATCACACAATAAACATAGGGCAGAGTCAGAGCACTGCTATAATAACTATGTAAGGCATATCACAGGTCAACTGATGACAGCAGAAGAACACAACCAGAAATCCCATAGGTCATTATTAGGTCAACTACATATAGTGCAGAAACATAGTTTAATTAATACAGTATAGTATCGCATTCCAAAAACGAACAGAACATACAGGCAAGATCATCATTCAATAAGCAGAGGGCAGAATCAGAGCTGCGCCATCTATTCACGCATTCATGGTGAGATAATGTTCTCACAAGGAATCCATCAATGACTCGATTTCTCTGGATAGATAGATAGATAGATAGATAGATAGATAGATAGATAGATAGATAGATAGACAGACAGACAGACAGACAGACAACAGACATACATACAGACAGACAGACAGATAGATACATAGACAGACAGACAGACATCATAACCGGTTGCATTTTATGTATTCCTGGTGATTGAATCAAGCCAGACAAGAACTAACCTGTATTCGATCATGCAGGTGTCTTGACACCGATTCTGCTTTGTGATGGCACAAGACACTGGCCCTGTAAGGAAATACACAGAACAGAATGAGTATTATCAGATTGTTCATGGAGACTCAACACCCTAATATTACAGCAATAAAATCTAGCAATTAAAAAACTAAACAGCTGCCCGGTTACAGTGTCCTCTCCAGTGGCCTAGACAAGGGGGTTTCGGGGGTTAAAACCTCTCCATTGGCCTTGGTAAAATGTTTATTATGGTTATTTATCCACATAAATAAGAAAAACAAAACAATTGCTTGTAGTAACAATTGTTTTTCTTACTTTATTGCCTTTGTTACTTCATCCCATTTTTAGTTACTGTAATACTGTTGAGTTGTCAGAAATGGCATCCAGCTAGACCATAAAATCCCTAAACCCTGTCATCATAAATTCCTGGCTACGCCACTGGTCCTCTCCCACGCCAAGCCTTATGCCACTGACAGTAAACGGTTAGTGCACTCGTTTTAGCTAAGTTTATGCTGGCTAGCGATAGCATGCAATGTGAAATTAAAATATAGGCCTTACATTCGACTTCAGACTGACTTCAAATCCAGAAACATCAGCTTAGTCAAACGCAGGCTTTTTGTTAAGAGCCTTGTAGCATTTGGTTACCGATAAAAGTCTAATTTAATTTTTTACTTGTTGGTGAATGAAACCGCTACCAAAAATTAGCAAAAATCTTTTTAGCTTTTCCAGAGGCATTGTAGAAGCCCATGCAAGGAAGCTTTTTAAGTGTCATAGTCATGGCAATATAACTAAGCCACAATAAATAATTATAGTGCCAGATGGGTTCCTTTAACGAGGTCCTTAGCACCGCAGTGACTGCCAAAGAGAGCTAGTGGCGTCGCATTTGAACCTTAATAATCTCATTCTGTGGACCCACTTATTAAAACGTAGGAAATCACCACGTAAAAATTGTTTGAATTTAAAAATGCACATTTGCATGAAAAAGGAACAATATAATATCGACGAAAATTCAAAATTTTCCAATCGTAATCTTCAGATTTCTACAATGCCAATAAAAAGAAGTCGTAGGATCCAATTTATGCACAAGCGCAATGCATAGTCTCTCTGTGAAAAAATTTAGACCTGTTGGCGCTTTTTGAGAAGTAGAAAATTGGAATACTTAAAATGATGGTAACTCACCGAGATATTTCCTGTTGCAACCTGCACGTAGTCGAAATAAATAATTCGCCTTCTCACACGAAACGAAGTCTCTCAGACTGGTGGATCTATAGCTACTAGCAACCACATTTAGGATCGACACTTCTGCGTGTCTTGCTTTGAGAGGAACCGTTTTATATCGTGATTCCTTTGCATTGAAATCTAGGCCTAATCACCTTCGCAGCAGGAGTACCTTACACCTAATACCAACAGCTGCTATTCTATCTTCCTCAGTAGCACAAAGGGATCAGTTGAAAGATCCAAACCTTCGTAAGTTCTCGCCTTCATCACTAGTCTTGACGTGGCCTTCGTCGTTAGGCGCAACCCGAATTGAGCAGAGAAGAGGCTGGATTTCAACCTCCAGGGTGCATGCTTAATTCATGTTTGTTCATTGGAGCAGACATCAAACGCATCCGATAATTGGCCCACACGGACCTGTGATTAGCGAAGTCTTCTGTGATGCTGCGCAGATAGTCATGTAGACTTGTAAACGCATAACTAGCCAACAATTCACGTTTCTAAATTAATTTTAGGATGAACACGACAAAAATTTAAAATGTTTTCTTAATGGTTTAAAAATTGGGAAGTCTATTTTTCGTCTGTCCAAGGACAGACAGACAGACAGTCTGTAGACACTCAGACAGACAGACACTCTGACAGTCTGTTACAGATATGGTTATGGTCATTGTAGGCCCTAGGCACTTTTGCATATTAATCTATTCGTAGGCCCCTATGGCCTACGAATAGGTCTAGATTAATTCCGCACCCAGACTTTCTACGTGATCATAGACATACTTATAGGCCTATGTGTGCCAATGAACCCTCTACAGCTACCTAACACGTCAAAATTTTATTTCAAACGGAACAAGTTTGAATTTGTGAAAAACCTTGGGGTGGCAACCACCACTTGGTAGCCCGAGGGTTAATACCTTACTATACCTTACCTTATACCTTACTTAGTGGGCAACAACGGTTGCATTTTTTCCATAGCATTTAAAACTAACTTAAGTCATTGCTGTACCTACGTTGCTATCAGAGGCGGATCCAGGGGAGCCAATCGGTCATGGCCCCATTCCAAAACTCCATGAGACTTGTGTCCCATCCATGGGCGCCCACATGATTTTTTTGCAGGGGTCAGTCATATATCAGGAGAATTAATATATACATGTAAATGTAATTAAGATCTAAGCCTCTCACACAATTACATTGTCTTAATATGATACAACGAAAAGAAACAATCTTTCAACAGTATCCGACTATGATATATGGCATGCAATGTATGTCTATTCGTGTATATATTCATAGTAAAATGTTAAAATATTAAGACTAACAACACTTACAACTAGTTCTAAAATTAACTATTAATCAGGGGCGAATCCGGGGGGGGCAATCCGGCCATGACGCACAATTGAAATTTTAACAGAACTTGGCCCCCTCTCATTACTCAATGTGTCGTATGATAGAAGGTTTTGGCACCACATCTGCATATACTTCTTCAGCAATTAAAGCTTTGAATTCATGTCCTGCTGATGCTCTTCCAACAGTGCAGTACATACCATGTTTAATATATTTGCAACACTTCCAGTTTGTAGTGCTAGAGCCGAAAGAGTTTTCTCGAAAGTACAGCAAACGTTAACTAATAACTACTATCCGGAACACAATGACAGAAGACCGACTTAATGTTCTACTGATGTTGCAGAGTGTAGACTCATTGTGAAATAATATCAGATAACAAGTCCATATATCCAGTTATTTTTCAAAATAGACATCTCCATGGAGGGCACAATTTTTCCAAAAGAAATAACTTTTTCCCCAGAAAATTTTGACAAAATGATAATAAATTTTAATTACTGTTTAACATGAATTGTTATAATATACCATGATGTTATTTACTAAAGTAATCATGGTTATGATATTACTATTATTATTATTCACTATCAAATAATTGTATGACACTATTATTTTACCAAAAACATTAACCACTTTAGTACAACCAAGCAAACATAATTTTGTAGGCAACTGAAAAGAAGCGTAGTAGATCAAAATCTTGTGAGCCAAACTGCAGCTTGCAATTGGTTGGTTAATAAAGAATATTCTATTCTATTGAAAATCAATAAAGCATTCACATACATTTGGAAAAGCCAGTTCTCTGCCAGAAGGACTCTTCTTGTCAGTGTCGGCTACATGCTGATAGGCACCCCATGCGCTGGGTTCTAGGTAGCGCTACCCTTTTTTTCTAGGAACATTTATCCTGGGACTTTTTGTCCGGTGACATTTTATCCGGGACATTTTTTCCGGGGATATTTTATCCGGGAACTTTTTGTACAGGGACACTTTTGGACATTTTGTCCGGGGACTTTTTTCCGGGACATTTTGTCCATGGACATTTGCCCCATGTCACCGGACAAAAAATCCCAGGATAAATGTTCCTATAGAAAAAAGGGTAGCGCTACAAAATTAGGCCTAATATCCCCCATTAGACTTGTATTTCAGATTAAATATTCGGGCATCTTGAATGACCATCTCGATAATTGGCATTCTCACAATAGTCAAAAATAGGGTTGCTAAATCATTAGGAATAATGAAAAGGCTTAACATATATTATCCTTGTCTCTACACTTGACCCTCATCCTACCAAGTGGAATCCATTCGGACCCAAGCACATAAACTGCTGTGCAACTTTTTGTGCTATAAGTTACTAAAAGTTAGCATTTCGTGAATTTGTTTATAAGTTTGTTCTACATGATTTGATGTAGCTATTTTTTTTTAAAAGTTATTTTGAATTTCAATATACTTATTTCTATTGGGGTAACCTAACGTAAAAAAACTTACGTATCACTATGAGCCTTTTTAGCCAATGTAGCCTACAGCCGGATTTCGGCAACTTTGCATTACAAGATTTGGGTTCTAGGACGTTTTCACATATCCAATGACAATTCGTCAAGGGAGTGCTATGTATGTATGTACCTATATACAATGTATATAGGTACATACATACATATGTATGCATGCATGTATATTATACATACATGCATACATACACACAAACATACACACAAGCATTGTCAAACACACATACAGACATACATGCATACATGTATATGCATGTATGCAGAGCCGTTTTAACGCCTAGGCACGCGAGGCACATGCCTAGGGCCCCACGCAACAGGGGGCCCCCGCGCAGGGCCGTGTTTAAGGTACTTCGAGTGTCGGTGCAAAGTGTTGCCGCAGGGGCATAGTGTCGCTCGAGCGGCCGTTTGTTTTTCAAAAGCTACGGCCACGTGTAATAAGTATAATTATAATCACAAAGAAATTTATATCATCCTATAGGGTTTTTATGGTAGCTACACTTTTAATTAATGTTTCCTTACACTTACTGATTTTACAAAAGGTTTGGGCCTAAGTAACACAGACTCGCTGCACTAGCATAAGACATTTGGCCAATTATATAGCAACAAAGCTCTCGGCTCAAGGGCATTCGGTGCATCGCACCGAATGGACCTATGTTAAACACGCCCCTGCCCCCGCGGCGACCCAAACATACTATATCGCATAACAAATTAGCAACATGTTTTACGAAGTTTGACGTATGTTAAACTTACATTTATTTTACACTGCGTACCACAAAGCTTGCTGTGCTAGCTCTACGTGTCAGCAGCATACTAGCCTATAGCCTATTATGGAAAAAAATTACACACATGCACATAGAAGGCATGAATGCAAAACTCTATATTCTGAGACTGAAAGATTGAGGCCGAAATCGTGTTACGTTCAGTGTTTGATCTAGGCATCTTCCTGGGGGAGCTCCACCTAGAAGTGACTTCCCTAACAATTGATCAAACAATAATAATTTATAGTTGCTGTTTGCATTATTGTAATACCTGAGCTCAAATAATATAGGCTACCGTGATATTTTTTTTACTATCATGTGATTATAATGATAAAATCTACTAATATAGTATATGACACTATCACATTACAATGAGAATAGTTTACTGTTAATATTTTTACAAAGACTATTTTTTACAACTAACACTTAGAAAAATAGCATTGATCCTTATAGTCTACTACTCTTCTACATGGCTTCCCGATTTTGGTAGTTCTTCCTTGGTTTGTGTAACATTTGTAACAATTTTGATAGGCCTAACTGTGTCCTGGTCAGCAATGCTATGGACCTTTTTGAGCAACGAGAATAAAATAATTCTAGTTCAAGGAAGTCGGGCTTGGACTATACACTTGTCTGCAGTTATTCATTATACCGTACTACAATGGTAGTGGTCCAGAGGAGGCAGAACTGAGCTGCAAAACTTGATACGCAAAGAAATTATTATGGTAATAATAATAATATTATACTAATGAAAATTTTCAACCACTCTTTTTATTAGCATTGAAATAATACAGTAATTTTGTTAAGACTGCAGCTGAGCTTACAATATGCTACCATTACATTGTGGAAACTGATAAAGAAATAATTGTGGTTGTAAGAATATTTATTGAAGTCTTAGACTATTCAGGTCAGCACTGCAGTAGTCGAGGAATTTTGATAAAATGTCTGCCTAAAATTTGCCATTGCAATGTAAAAATTCAAAATGGTGGGGAGGGGTACATTCCCTCCCCTTGCCCCTCCCCACTCGGCGCCACGCGTCTCAGTGACCGACCGGCAAATACTCCTTATCAAGTTATCCGTCCTCCAGAAACCTTGATTTCCCTCAAAAAGAGGGGGACTAGATGAGACTCATATGGTTATAAAATTATACGCTTAGAATTAGACCTATAGAATTAGAATTAGTGTTTGTGCCTAGGGCCCCAAAATTCCTTAAAACGGCCCTGCATGTGTGTATATTATACATACATCCACACATACACACAAACATACACACAAGCATTGTCAAACATACATACAAACATACATGCATACATTCATATATCACCAACGTATGCACATAAAAGTAGGGGCGGTGTTTGGTTTCCGTTTTGAGGGACTGAAAAGCTGGTCGAGAACGAGCGGCGCCGAAAATATTTTCTCTTGTCGGCTCGAAAAGTTGATGACCTTTCTTTTTTTAGTCGTCAAGTTAAAATCTCACAAAAATGACTATGTATTTCCCGGTCGAAAAAGTTGATGACCTTTTTTGGAGGGCTAAGACCGAAAAACGATACCATTTACACGGTCAAAAAATGACTATTGGTCTTCTTGGAGGCTAGCCCCTGATAAACTCCGCCCATGAATAAAAGCAAAACTACACGCATGCATACATGCATACTGAACACTTAAATATATCCAGACACGCATACATAAAAATATGCAACACATGCAAGTATACGTACAAGTATACAAACATACATACGAACTTACATACATTCATACACGATTACACACATGTTTGACAATTGTTTGTACATCATGATGTATAAATATATATTGATGTGTGTATCTATGTATGAATGTATGTATGTATGCATGTATGCATGTATGCATGTATGAATGTATGCATGTATGCATGTATGCATGTATGCATGTATGCATGTATGCATGTATGTATGCATGTATGCATGTATGCATGTATGCATGTATGCATGTATGCATGTATGCATGTATGCATGTATGTATGTATGTATGTATGTATGTATGTATGTATGTATGTATGTATGTATGTATGTATGTATGTATGTATGTATGTATGTATGTATGTATGCATGTCTCAAACCCTCTCCTGCCCTGCGCTACGCGCCTGGGTTAAAGTCCACCGGACTTTCGTTTGTATCTCCCAAACTTCCTTGATTCCCTCCCACACAGTATGGTACAAGATTAAGCACTGCGCCTCTGTCTCTACGTCATTACACACGTACATCCTGCACGCGCGCGTTCACACACACACACACGCACATCTCTGCTGAAGCATGAGGGGTTGCATAGTTACAGTCCAGATCTCCCTCTGGGGCTACAGGTCAATCGGATAAACAATATCCAGGCAGCGGGGGTCAAACGAAACCGTACAAGCCTCATTAATTATCAACGGTGGTCAGATGCTACGACCCTGCACCCAAATAAACCAGTCACCTCAACGACACATGTAATCGGCCCAGTTGTCTGCAATGGGCTCACACAGGGCTACGTCTGCTTCCTGGGGTTCTTACTGAAACACTTTTTATTAAACCCAAAACTTTCCGTTTTGTCGTGCTGAAGTCGGGAGCGCTTCTGAGCAGTCCCGTTGAAGAAGCGCTATATAAATTCTTGAATGAATGAATGAATAAATAAATAAATTAATTAATAGTGGGCTCATAATAAGGGTTGTAAAATAATGTAGTTTAAGGGTTGTAAAATAATGTAGTTCAATAGCAAACGATTACAATCAAAGCTGCAAATGCTGCTATAGGTTTAGTGACTAATTGCCTTTCTATCTTAACTTTTTTAAAGCTGTTCATTTGGAAACAAAGTATTTGAAATACTACCTGAGATACATTGAAGTAGGTCTAGTTAGTTTCCATGTATTTGTATTTCAACCACGTAATAAATTGTGTGTTCTATATGTTATATGAGATGCTTTCACAGTGTTTTGTCTTTGACGGGTTCTTTTAAATTATTGACACAACAGTCAGTGATACAGGTTGCCTCCCGAAATAATTTGATTATTCCCTGCTTTCCTTCCACCACCTTCAATTTCTTCCAGAAAAGCGTGATTCGCTCAAATACCCCTCTTTCCAATTTCGTGTCTTCACTCTGCTTTTACCCAACTAATTATTTCTAGTCTGTTTAAAAGATACTAGGACCCTTCACTTTGATATGACCACATTAATACTTTGGCAATGCCTTACACAGTCCTCACCACCATCCTAAATACCGTCAGAACGCAATGATGACGATCATTGTAGCTACAAAATGATGATGATGTCGACGATTATGATGATGTTGATGATGACGATGATGGTATTGTTGTTGCAGTTATTGTTGTTGTTGTTGCTGGTGGTGGTGGTGGTGGTGGTGGTGGTGGTGGTGGTGGTGGAGGTGGTGGTGGTGTTGGTGGAGGTGTTGGTGGAGGTTGTGGTGGTGGTAGATGTGGTGGAGGTGACAATAATGATGATGTTGATGGATGATTGAGCACATGATGATGATACTGATGATGATGCCGATGATGTTCTTTTGATGGTGGTGACGAAAATTATGATGGTGAGAATGACGATAACGACGACGACGGCTCTTATGGTGATAATTTTGACAACGATGACGACAATCATGATGATAGTGATGATGATGATAATGATGATAACGATGATGATTATGATGAAGACGACGAAGACGACGAAGACGACGACGATGATGAAGATGATGATAATGATGATTGTGATTATGACGACTATGGTGATGATGATGATGATGATGATGATGATGATGATGATGATGATGATGATGATGATGATGATGATGATGATGATGATGATGATGATGATGATGGTGATGATGACTATGTGGTGGTGATGATGATGACGATGATGATGACGACGACGATGATGATGGTGATGATGATAATGATGATGATGGAAGAGCGGACAATGATGATGCTGTTGCTGATGATGGATGATTGAGGAGATGAAAAGGATACTGATGATGATGCCGATGGTAAAGATGACGATAACGACGACTTTTGTGGGGGCTACGTTTTATCCGGACACAATGTACATTGTCTTGATATGATACAACGAATAGAAACAATTTTTCAAAAGTATCCGACTATGATTTATGGCGTGCAATGTATGTCTATTCGTGTATATATTCATAGTGAAAGGTTAAAATATTAAGACTAACAAAACTTACAACTAGTCCTAAACAAATAACTATTAACCCTCAGGGTATACCAAGCTTTTTTTGTACCATGGACAACCAAGGGGGTGGTTGACACCCCTGGATTTTGGGATTGGTTTGAGATATCATTACTTGCAATACACCGATGGATAGAGCATTCATTTCTGCACAAAATGATTTATTTAGGTTTTAAAATAGATGCATCGACCTCGAAATTATACAATTTTTACCTGGGGACCCTTTGATTCCACAAACGTGCACGTACTTATGCATGAACAGAATATTAGATTCTGTGTGCTTTGAACATTTGTGTTGACAATTATATATGTATTTTTGTATGTATGTATGTTTGTATGTATGTATGTATGTATGTATGTATGTATGTATGTATGTATGTATGTATGTATGTATGTATGTATGTATGTATGTATGTATGTATGTATGTATGTATGTATGTATGTATGTATGTATGTATGTATGTATATATGTATGTATGTGTATACACATGTATGTATGTATATATGTATGTATGCATGTATGTTTGTAAATATATATATACATATAAATGTATGTACGAAGGCATGCATGCATGCATTATAAAATATATGTAATTATGTATGTAAGTATATTTATATGCATGCATGCATGTATGCATATATGTATGCATGTATGTGTGCATGTATGTAGCTGTTAAGACATAAGTCATCATTTCATAACCAGAAAAGTCAGAAGCTGCAAAACTAAACTTACCTTTTTTGTATTTTGACGACGATACTGAAGATGAAGATGATGATGAAAATAAATATTACGGTGATGGGGAATATTAAGCTCATAAAGGGGATGATGATGGAGCTGCTGATGAGGACGATAATGATGATGATCATGATAACAAAAAAAGCTTGGTAGACTGAGGGTTAATAGTTATTTGTTTAGGACTAGTTGTAAGTGTTGTTAGTCCTAATATTAACCTTTCACTATGAATATATACTATATAGCCTACACGAATAGATGATTATGGCGATGAAGACGCTGATTACGATACTGATTATACTTATATCATTTTGACGATGATACTGAAGATGAAGATGATGACGATGATGAAGATGATGATGATGATGTTGACGATGATGATTATGATGATGATGATGATGATGATGATGATGATGATGATGATGATGATAGCAACGACATCGATACCCAAACCTTTCACTGTTCGACGTAGCGTGATTTGGCGATTGTCGCCAGACGGTGGTTGGTTGTCTCACGAAATCTTGGTTTCAAGAGGCGAGGGGAGGGTGTAAATTAGGCACCATTATTGGGAGATGCTCCACGAGAAGATATAAGAAAAATATTTGATTGTAAAAGAATTTGCCAACAGTTTTAGTAAGAATGTGCGAATAAGTAAGTCAGAAAGACCCTCTTGTCTAGTCGCATCTGAAATTACATAATTATGCTGGGCATGTAACTGCATGCGTCTGAATAGGAGCATCTATAGCCGTAGCAGTTTATAATGACAAGGATGCGCAAAATAAAAATGTCGCAGCAGACGATAGTCTATCTATATAAATAAAAAGAAGATTATGTTTGTCTGTCTGTCTGTGTGTCTGTCTGTGTGTCTGTGTGTCTGTCTGTCTGTCTGTTTGACCGGGATGCATTTCCACAGTTTTTTTTAGCTTTTCACTCCAAACCTTAACTACTGTGTAGGTCTCGGCATGAGACACCCCAACGAGAGGTTGGCGATTCTCTACCACCATGGGGGCCAGGGTGTGGGCGAAACCCCCAAAATTTCACTTTTTTGGCAATTCCTCTGAAACTTTGTACCTAGACAGAGGACCATCAGAGTCACCTGGTGTAGTGGTTGGCGAAACTCTACCACCATGGGGCCACGGTGGGGATTGCGAAAACTATAATTTTTGCTATAAATTTCCTTTCTTTTCCCATTTCTTTTTAGTTTCGGGTCTTGTTTTCTTAATTCCGTTTTCATATCTCCTTTTTACTAGGCTAGGTATTGCACCCGTGTTTCAATTTAAAAAAAATTTATTTTGTACTGATTATGTTCCTATTTTGCTGTACAATATTGGCCAGTGCTAACATTCCTATGGTCTCAACAGAACATTTTTGCTTACAACTGTGTGACATGGATCGTTGACTGTAATTTAGGAGCCAGGTTGATATAAGCTCTTAGCTTTTCCCGGGCTTCCTGTTGCTCAGAGACCATTTCTGTGTATCTACTACTTGTACACATGTTCTTTTTGTTTCTTTGGCAATAAATAAATACATGTTGGAGGTTCTTCACTGGCTCCCGATTTGCCAGCGTATTGAGTTCAGGTAGTTGCATTGGTATGGCGATGTTGTCAGGGCCTCGCGGCCCTCGCCCCAATTTACCTCCGAGAGCTATGCTGCCTGACATTGGTATCAAAGGACGTCGTCCGCTACGCTCTGCTGATAAGGGAGTCCTCTTATTTCCTTTTGCTCGTACTGCTACTTTGAAGAATCGAGCTTTTCTGTGGCTGGTCCAGTGGTCTGGAATGGCCTTCATTTTGAGCTACGCCTACACTCTGAAAATCTACCAGGATTCTTCCTTAAAAAACTTAAAACTTATCTTTTTCGGCGCGCTGGAGTTAGGAGCGCCTCTGAGTAGTTTTTGCTTGAAAGAGGGCTATATAAATTATCGAATGAACACTGACCGCCACGGAAAGTTTTTGCTTGAAAGAGGGCTATATAAATTTTCGAATGAACACTGACCGCCACGGAAAGTTTTTGCTTGAAAGAGGGCTATATAAATTTTCGAATGAACACTGACCGCCACGGATATTTCCCCGCTACGCCAAGACATATATGAGCAAAATTTTAAACACACGAAATTCACGAGAAATATATTATTTTCAACCCGGCTCCGCCGTATTACATACCCCAACCGTACCCACCTCACTCCACTTTTACCCACACAAATCCTGGTCCACCACACCCAAAACTCCATCCTATGCTGCATCCCAACCCAAATTGGGAAATTTTCAACATACGGAGTTTATGGAAAAAATACTGTTTTACTTTGTTTTCAACTCGGCTCCATCGCAACCCCACTCCAGCCCAATCCCACCAAGCACAACCTAATTCCTTTCCATACCCCGCTCCGGCGCGCCACCCACCCTAAGTCCCCGACATCCACCACCCCATTGATAATTAGCGATGCAACTCATGCTATCCAGATGTCCAGTTACGGGTATTCACCCCACCCCTCCACAGCCCTCTCCCTTCTTGCAACCCAACCTAGGCGGGTCTTTGTCTAGCTGGAAGGATTGAGGTGAACAGGTGCGATAAGCTTGCGTGGCGGCTGTGGGCTGGGCGGGGGTGGGTATCCTCGGCGGTTTCTATCATTGTTCATTGGAACCCAGAAATTGAACTGTGGGTGTGCATGCTGGACTAACAAACATACATGGACGCATGCATACATGCATGTGCATGCCTACCATCATACATACATTTATATATATATGCATGCTTAGACCTACTTACATATATACCTGTGATTCTCAACCTTTTTGACTTTAGGGTCACTTTGTTGTTGTTCGATGGATGTGAGGGCTACTTTTTCTTAGTTAGAGGACATAAGGGCATTAAGAGGCCACAAGGTTAAAATTTAATTAACCAAGAGCATATAAAATCGTCAAAATTGAATAAGAAATAGAATGATTGATGCTATTTATAAACATACAAATTAAATAATTGGTAAAAGAGAATAATTTTGTATTTTATCCTTCCAAACTGTCAGAATATTGTAAGTAATTAGGATGCGATGCTCTGAAGTCTTACTACTTAAACCATGAGTATCAGCATTGAAAACTGAGCCATTATATTAAGATGACAGCCTGAATTCTAACAATTACAATTTTTATGGGAATTTTTTTTTAAAGTGTTTTTGATGATGATGATGATGATGATGATGATGATGATGATGATGATGATGATGATGATGATGATGATGATGATGATGATGATGATGATGATGATGATGATGATGAAAGAAGTTTTGGCACTGTTGGTGGGAACATCGAACACAAGTTGTGAACCACTATCAAATTCAGTTCAAAACAGTTATTTGAGATATGACTTGATGAAATCACGTTTTTGTTATTTTTTGTTACGTTACGTTTTTTAATCGTCAAAAACGGTTGGTAGCCTCACTAAAAGTGGTAAGCTTATAACTTTTGTTGTGTTAGAAATATTTTGATGAAATCTGGCCAACATGTGTAAATATGAAGTGTCTTTAAACCTGTAAAGATTCATTTTGAAATTCTTACTTCTGGCCATGAAATTAGCAAAACGCCTTTAAAAAATTGCGTTTCGTTTTTGAATCGTCAAAAAACGGTGAGTGGCCTCACTGAAAGTGATATAACTTTTGTTCTGTTTGAAATATTTTGTTGGAATGTGACCATTGCACGTAAATATGAATTGCCTTTAAGACTGCAAAGTTTCATTTTAAAATTCGCAAGTTTGGCCAAGATATAGGCCAAAAACTGTAGGGGATTACTTTTTTGGTGCACCCTGTATACCTATATACTTATTGGCCTATATATACCTTTATTCATACATATATACCTATATAATATATATATATATACCTGTATATACCTATGAATACACTGTGTCCGGAAAAAAGGGACCCATTTTGTAAACATGAAAATAAATAGTAAACATTCATCAATTTTCACAATTCAAACAGCATTTTAATCCTGACATATTTATCTAATATTGGTGAAAATACAAAAGTCCCAGTCACAATGATGACGTCAAAATGACGTCATTTGCATCAAAGTTCATTTAGCCGGCCAGTATGCATGGTTGCGGCTGGTATATTGGCCCTTGGTAAAACGGAAATTCATTTAATTGAACCAGGAGTGAAAATAAATGCAGCTCATTACAGGAATTGTCTGCTCCATATAAAATTGATGCCTAATATCCGGGAATACTCGGATTTATAAACAATTCAAAAAGATGATAATTAATCCAGCTCACTGAGCTCGTTAAACTGTTGACTAAGGAGACTCTAGATTTCATTCCACCTATAATCTTTTACCGCCAAACGGCCCGAACTTAAAACCAGTTGATTATAAAATTTGGAGACTATTGCAGGAGATAATGTGCATGACAAGAAAAAGAGACATTGAAGAACTTCGTGAGCGAATTGTTAATGACTGCATGGAAGAATTTTAATAAGCTGGTTAATTATTGATGCTGCTTTTGGCTATTAGCGCGACCATTGTGGAGCTTGCATTGAGGCCGAAGGTGGACACTTTGAGCACAAATTGCAGTATGATATAATTCAGATATAAAAATAAAAGTAAACTAACATTTATTATTGATAAATAACATCTTAAAAAAATTGAAATGTTGGCTAATTTTGTGCACTTATCTCTTAAATTTGAATTTTTATGCAAATGACGTCATTATGACGTCATTATTGAGACTGGAACTTTTATATTTTCACAATTGTTGGACACATATGTTAGGATAAAAAGGGTGTATGAATTGTAAAAATCGGTCAATATTTACTATTTATTTTCATATTTACAAAATGGGTCCCTTTTTTCCGGACACAGTGTATATGCCTATATATACCTATATAGTATATACCTATATATATTCCTATATATACCTATAAAACTATATATACATAAACCTATATACCTATGTAACTATATACATATGTGTGTATATATATATATACGTACCCATATATTTATATATATAACTACCTATATATTTGTATATATATACCTACATGTCTATATAATTCATATAATTCTTATATACCTGTATATATTCCTATATATACCTATATAACTATATATACCTCTATATACCCATGTAACTATGTACCTATGCATATATACATACCCATTTATCTATATATATATATTTATATTTTTATACCATTAGACCTATACATATCTATACATATCTATATATATCCATATATACCTATATAATTAAATATAATTCTTTTATACCTATATATTATATACGTATATACCTATTTTTTTGTAGCCAGGGCATGGCCAGGGCAGTCCCACAAGTAACCAGGGCAGAGGGCGACAGCGGCGGTGCCAGGTTTTCAGTTTTGGGGGGCTGAACTCCCCGCGGAAAATTTTCCATTTCCTGCCGCCAAAATTTCTGACTACCTTTTTTCTTCTTTTTAGTCATTCGGCCGAAATATCCTGCATATAGTTTTCAGTTTTTAGGGGGGGCTGGGCTACTGGAGGGCGAGTCTAGTGCTCGGTAGTACAGGCTTGCATAGTCCATAATTTTGCGCTACTGTGCTTGCCATAATATTAATCTTCTTATACTATTAGGGTTGGCTGATTAGAGGATCAGATGGGCAAAGCCATAAACCGAACACTTTTTGACATTTAGAAAGCAAATCTTATAAATCTTATACAGGGTGGGCCATTAGGTTTTTTCAAATATCTTGGCCAGAAGTTTTTTTTAATAAAATTTTACAAGCCTAAAGACAATTCATATTTATGCACAGTGGCCAGATTTCACCACAATATTTCAAACAGAACCAAAGTTACATCATTTTTAGTGAGACCGTCACTGCTTATCACAGTAAGTGCGATTATAGCTTTATCTCCAACACCTTGCTCATGAAATGTATTAATACAAATTTTTGTCAGCCATTGACACATTGGGCGTTTTAATTTAATAGAATTTTCGAATTGATTATTTTAATAAAAAATTATTAAACTGAAAAATTATTTTATAATTTACCAACTTGGCAGTCATCTTACTAAATGATGCCACAGCGACGTGCAGCTATGCTGGTAGGCATACCTGTTTCTTTTCTAAATAATAATAAAGCCTTTCTGTCAATAACATGTTTATTTTGCACCAATGATTTGAGATGTTACTTAATAAAATCGTGTTTGTTACTTTTTAACTGTGTCATGTTTTTCAATCGTCTAAAAAAGTAGGTGGTCTCGCTAAAAGTGATACAACTTTTGTTCTGTTATAAATATTTTAACGAAACCTGGACATCATGTGTAAATATGAATTAGCTTTAAGTCTGTAAAATTTCATTTTAAAATTCCTAATTTTGGCCAAGGTATTGGTAAGAAACCAAGGGATCTTCTTTATGGCACACACTGTACTAATCTCTCTGACTTAATTTTAGTCAAGCACTGCAAATCTTCTTTCGAGTAGCATTTCGAAAGCAACAAGTTCAGCAAATAAAGTTACTGAGTCAGGCATATAGGTCTATTGTTGACGCAAATGCTTGCGCTTCATTTGAAAAGCAATAAATCGACAGTTGGGCATAGGCCCTATATGCTGTTATATTGTACAGTTGTATACACACTGTGGGTAAACAGCTACAGAATTGTTTCCTTGAATTTGTCTGGAACTTGCCTCATAAACACAAGAGACGTAGCCTATTTTAAAATTCATTCCATAACTTTGGCCCTACCAGAATTTTGCCCAGCCAAAGCTTTTTCCCTACCAAAATGCTGCCCTGTCAGAATTTTGCCCTGTCGAAATTTTTGCCCTGCCAGAATTTTTCTCTTCCATAACTTTTGCCCTTCCAGAATTCTGCCCTGCCAGAACTTTTGCCCTGCCAGAGAGCGGACGGACGGATGTGAGTGGTAAGAAACAATATGCCCCGAACAAATTCTGACATGGT
>OX457037.1:54330531-54345531 GCA_949752735.1 Lumbricus terrestris | reverse complement strand
ATCAAAATGACGCTTTCTTCGCAGTCGCCGAAGTCTGACAAGAAATCTCGGAAGTGCATTAGGCAAGAGGAAATAAGAGATAGATGGGGAAGAGGGAGCAGAGAGGGAGGGAGCGAGGAGGGAGGGGAGAGGAGGAAGAGGGAGGAGGGGAGGAGTGAGATTAGAGACAGGTCGACGGTCAGAGGTTAGAGGTCACCGTATGGAGGAGGAGGGAAAGGTGTAGAACGAGGAGAAGACTGGAGCAGGAGGATAGGAGGAGGACGAGGAGGACGAGGAGGACGAGGAGGAATAAGGGTGGGAGGAAAAGGTGTAGAAGGAGGAGAAGACTGGAGCAGGAGGATAGGAGAACGAGGAGGAATAAGGGGAGGAGGAGGAGGAGAAGGAGAAGGATGAGTCTGGCATGACCAACGTCAAGGACACGTCATCAAACGATGTATATATATATACACCCATATATATACATCGTGTAATATATACATATATATATATATACATGACATTACATGTATAATTGTATATATATTATATATCTAATATATATTTTGGTAAGTCTGTGTGTTTGTTTGATTGATTGATTGTTTGTGGATTTGTTAGCTATGCACGGCCACAGTTTTGAAGCAATCGACCCCAATTTTTCGCAGGGTGGTCGGGCTCGGCCCGGAGCAGGTCAATGGGGGGTCGGCGGGTCTCTGCCACCATGGGGGCCAGGGTGGGTGGGCAAAAACCCTCATTTTTTCCTACCTTTTCAGGCGTTTCCAAGCATAGTTTCACACTTATGCACCTGAAA
Organism: Lumbricus terrestris; assembly: GCA_949752735.1. Taxonomy (NCBI): domain Eukaryota; kingdom Metazoa; phylum Annelida; class Clitellata; order Crassiclitellata; family Lumbricidae; genus Lumbricus; species Lumbricus terrestris. Next base: position 54,344,744 of record OX457037.1, on the reverse strand, counting down.
CGTTGCAACTACACAAATTTTTACATGGGCCACCTCGCCTCCACCAAACACATACCTCGGCGACCCGCAGGGCCGACGTGTGTTCTTGGGAGGGGGAACCTTGGGGTTCGGGGGGAGAGAATTTTTTTTCCCGAAAACACAAATTTCTCGGGTGGCGTTCCGATGGATGTCGGAGTTTGGTGTGGTGTTGTGGGTGTGGTGGGGTTGTGGCCGGAGCGGGTCTATTCCTAAATTTCCCGATCAACGCCGAGTACCCCAGCTAGGGGACTAGGGTGGGGGTCAATGTTTTGTTTGGGGGGGAATTTCCCGAAAATCAAAATTTCTCGGGTGGCGTACCGGTGAAGGTCGGTGTCAGTGGTGGCGTGTTGCGGGGGGTGGGGTGGAAGAGGGGCGTGGAAAATTTAGGGGGGGATTTTTTCCCCCGAAAACCAAATTTTTACGGATGGCGTACCGGTGGAGGTCGGAGATAGTGGTGGCGTGTTGTGGGGTGGGGCAGGTTGGGGGGGCGGGGGGTTTTCTTGGGAAAAAATTTCCGTACCGGTGGAGGTCGGAGTTAGTGGTTGCGTGCTTTGGGGTAGGGAGGTGGGGGAAATTTGGGTGGAAATTTTCACCCGAAAATCAAAATTTCACGGGTGGCGTACCGATGGAGGTCGGAGTGGTGGGGGTGTGGTGTGGTGGGGTTATGGCCGGAGCTGGTCGAATCCTAAATTTCCCGGGCAACGCCGGGTGCCCCAGCTAGTATATATATATATATAATACGTCTTCTCTTTTTCATATGTTATACGACAGAACGATCTCAGCGACCAGCAGAACGTCATCTGTCTAAAAATCGTTATCGTTTAATGTGCACAAAACTGCTGACATAATTTTTATATAGATTAAATATAAACGCAGGTGCAAAATGCAAATGCAATAATTGTAAACAGAAACCTCAACTTAAACGTAAACGTAACAGTGAATATAAATGGAAATGTGTACGTTACGCTATCGTATAATTGTTGACGTAAACGTGAAATTTAATAACAATGCCAATGTAACCAATCATCACTGCAATTTTAATGTCGAGGTTTTCTAAGGTGTCCGTATATATAGGCCTACGACCTAGACCTTGCCAATGTTTCGCCCATGAATTGGCCGAGTTCCTTCCCATGCACTCAGTTGCCCATGCGTGAAGATATCGGTAATGTGACGACGGTGCACATGGGTCTCGGTCGTATACGGTAGGGTGGTTCCATCGACAATGGCAACTTTTGAAGTTATTTCTTCTTTATTCTCCAACCCACCATTTGGTGATACGACTTATAGAGACTCTTTATCCAAAATATTTTCAGATTCCAAACGTATTTAGGACTGGCGCGAACCAGTCGAAGTTTAGATGATTGCGCATATTTTTGGCAATTTCTTACTAATGAACAATGAACTATTTTGCTACTTACTTTTTAGTATAAAATTTATCTTGGTCAGTGAATCAATCAGTCAATCAATCATTCAATCAATCAGAATTTATATATCGCCCCTTCAGGATGCCTACTCAGAGGCGCTCCCGGCCAAGATCAAGCGAAAAAGTCTTCGACCGATTTTAAAACTGAAAACAGTTTGAATGGTGTCGAATAATCAAGCTTCAAGTTGTTGAACCAACCACAGAGAAGGAAGGGCTATGCATTGTCAAAGCAAGAGTGAAAGTAACCATTGAGTCACCACTAACAGCAGAGTGCAGTGCGCGGAGGCCTATGCAAGTGAAAAGTGGGAGGCAGAGCGCACGCAGATAAGACGGTGCTTACCTTGATAAGCATCGCCACGCAAAAGATGCTGTCCTGAATTAAATATGCTGCGGGAAAGGAAAGGCTAAACAGTAAAGTACCAAGTCAAGCTGCTACTCCAAGTCGTTTATTTGGTATTGCCGCTAAGTTTTTAAGACTTCCGAAAATGGCGTGTGCTCATTGTCGGAAAGAGAATTAGGTTGAGAGCTCCTAAATTTAGCATGCCACCACAACAATTCTGAAATCATTTTGAGAAGGTCTAAGGTCCCTATGATACATCCACTAGGCTGGAGCTTATTTTTTTATTTGTGAAATATGATCTTCGTACCCCCTCAGTTTTTCCCTGTATATGAAATAAAAATTCAGGCAAAATATCAGCACAATTGAACAATATTTAGGGGTAGCTCAATGATGGTGAAGTTTCTGATACCAGAGCTGTGGCAGCCTTTATATTTCGGATACTACTGAAACTAGCGTTTTATTTCTTAATTAATTCTCATGATAAATAAATAACCAAATCTTATTTGCTAAGTAAATTGAAACATTCTCCAATCATACACTCACTTAGATCACATTGTTTTGCTGACAAGACACAATTTCCATGAATTTATATTACAGACATGTTCAGACTTGTTTACTCATTGGACTGACTAATCAGTGACTATGCTTAGTAAGCATTGTAAGCAACACTGATGCAGCAGTAGCTGCAGTATGTTTGTTTAAAAGATGATGATGAAAAGAAGATGATTAAAAGAAGATGATGAAAAAGATGATGAAAAAGAAGATGATGAAAAGATGGGAACAGAGGCCAATGCAAGTGAGGGGGCTATTGGAGGCATTCCATTTAAGACACCGAAAAGAAAGAGGGGGCGAAAAACTGTCGTTACTCCAGAACTCGCAGAAGCTCTCGATCGAACCAAAGTGTCAGACCGTAAGGCCGTTTTTGTTATTGCGGAAACTGCAAGAAGCTTGGGACAGAACATTGATGAACTTGCTTTAAACAGAGACTCATTTCGCCGACATAGAGTAGAACACCGAGCTCAGAGATCAGTAAATATAAAAACAGAGCTTCAGGGTAACACTCCACTTGTTGTTCACTGGGACGGCAAGCTGATCCATGATCTTACTGGAAAAGAGAAGGTCGATCGCCTGCCAGTATTGGTTTCAAGTAAAGGACTTTCTCAGCTACTCACAGTTGCCAAGCTTCCATCTGGAACAGGCGAGGCTGCTGCTGTCTTTGGAGCCATTGAAGACTGGGGCAAAGCCGACAGCATCCGAGCTATGTGTTTTGATACGACCAGCTCAAACACTGGTCGGATCGCTGGTGCCTGTGTCCTCCTAGAGAAGAAGCTTGAGAAGGAGCTCTTGTCACTGGCTTGCGGGCATCACATTATGGAATTGATAATTGGTGCAATGTTCAAAGTGTGCTTGGGGCCCACCACATCTTCTCCGCAGGTTGCACTCTTCAAACGCTTCCAGGAATATTATGGACTCATAGACACGGCCAAGTATGAAACAGGAATTTCAGCTCATGACGTGGCAGCTCTAGTGGAAGACATAAAGCAAGACACAATCGATTATGCCAACAAGCAGCTTCAACAGAGTCATCTAAGAAATGATTATAAAGAATTCTTGGAACTTGCAATTGTCTTTCTTGGTGCTGCTCCAGCCACAGGAGTGCGATTCATGTCACCCGGAGCAATGCACCATGCCCGATGGATGTCAAAAGTCATATACAGTCTCAAAATCTGGATGTTCAAGGCTCAATTCAAACCGACTCCTGCAGAAGAGAGAGGATTACGGGATGTATGTGTGTTCGCAGTACGTGTCTACCTGAAAGCTTGGATCTCCGCACCTCAAGCATCACGTGCTCCTTAACAATGACCTGCTGCTGCTGCTGAACTTACTGCTCGATTACTCATCAATCCATTCAGCCATCTCAAAGGCAACATCGCACAAGTTTTGGAATCACTTGTGGTACATGTCACAGGAACTGGTGAGCCTGGCTTTCTTCGACCGTCGAGTCAGTTCATCAACGAAGAGACTGATGGTGAGTGCCATGCAAAATAGAGCAAGCCGAGATAAGGACCATTCCAAGCGAATCACAATTGCTCTGGATTCCTTCAAGGACAAGAACTTGGAAGATTTTGTCACAGCCCAGTCAATGACACTGATCCAAATGCTGGAACTTCCAGACGGATTTCTCGCAGTTGATCCAGGCTTGTGGGAAGACAGAGACGACTACAAGCAGGCTACAGAAACAGTGGAGTCTCTGAAAGTTGTCAATGACCATGTTGAACCTTGGAGTGGCGCTCATTCAGGAGTACAGTGGATTATTAACCCGTGATGAAACACAGCTGCAGTTCCTGCTGCAAGTTGTCGAGGACCATCATAAAATGTACTCTGATAGCAGGAAACAGACTCTGTCCGGGTTGCCATGAAAACAAGAGAACCATGAGTTTGACTTTGTGAGACTTATGCTATAGAATCTGATGCACTCTGTCAAAGACTTTATGAGCAGTGTGTTTTTGTTCAAAAGTAAATATTGTCTTCAGTTTAAAATAAATACCCGACGTAGTTCGCAGAATTTTCGTCCTTTTCACAATATCTTAGGCACTTGAGCTACCTCTAAACATACGAATTTATTGCTCAAACGTTTTTCACAGTGTTTCTATATAATAAGGAACGGATTTGGGGGGTACGACTTTCAAATATTAAAATTTTAATTTTTTTAAATTCTTAAGCTCCAGCCTAACATCCACGTTTTTCCAATATGGAGCAATCAAGTCGCCTTAAAGATTTCCGGCCCATTATATATCTGGCCACCTTTTCCACACCCGCAGAGGATGAGCAGATGACGAGTGACGACCAGGTCCCATGGAAGGACGAGGTTACTGAGTTTGCGGTGATGACTACGGATGAAATTCTTGAGATGTCTGCCATTTTTCTCTGTGACATTCCACCTAATGGAATATCTTTTTCGCTATCCAGCAGCTCGCATTATGATAGTCAGAGCCATTTACACATTCAAAATGTGGATATTCCTCTCACAATATGAACCTCGACACGGTCTGCGGCCAGTATCAACGAAATCACGGAAGTCTTGTGTCTTTCGTGTGGCGAACAAGTCTGGAAGTATTTGAAGGAAGTGCCACTCTTTGTGACTCACATAATATTATAATATCAAGCAGGCCTACTGTTACCGGAGCAGTTTCTCCCAAAAATGACACGAGTTTGCTATCCATGCTGCCCACCGACAAGAGCAGGGAGGTTGCTAAGGTTGCCACAAACACGTTTAGTTTTCATTTCTAGGACTTGTCTGAGTTGCTTTCTAGGACTTGTCTGAGTTGCTGGTTGGGCTTGCGTTTTTTGACGATCATTTTTAAGTTGATGAGAAGAGACTCATGGCAATGGCCCTAAACGAAAATTCAGGTTCTGTGAGATCATTGGAACGAATCCCACCATTCCCTGAACCTGTAGCAAAACAGGACTCCACAATATTATATTTCCGTCGTTAAATCACTCATGACATTCTTCAACTCTTTGGAACTGTCTGATGACTTCTTACAGTATGATCCAAGCCCATATAATTAATTATTGGAGCTCGAATGTAATAAAAGAGCCATGTGATTCTCAAATCCGTTAAAGTGGTTAACTGTATCGCTGAAGTTGAGTAGACACTTCAGTTCAAAAATGTAACTCTTCGCCAGCACAAAGTGCAGAACAAAGGCAGTGTTCTGGCTACAGGTCGTAGGGAAACACAAGAGGCAATGTTATGAGCCAACCAAGACGGCAACCATCTAGTTGGTAAAAATTGAATGACTGACAAATTCATCGGAAAATGTTGATATTCTCGGCTACATTTTCATGACATTGTTGTCTTCTATGTTTTGCAGTCAATGTCTTAAAACTACCAAAAACTTACTCATTCCGACATGACTGTAGTAACATTATTTAGAAAATTAATTAAATTGCATACCTCAGAATCTGCGGTTGACTAGTATGCATTTATTACTAACATTGCCCTGTGCCGATGTCTTGATAAGTTTGATGAAATTCATTAGGAAATTATGAAAATTTCGTCAGCTCCGCGCCAGTCCTAAATATTAATATTTTCGTATAATTTTTTAACTGTGACCTACTAACACCTGGCGTCACCAAATGGCCGTTTGGAGAACAAATTTAAACCACTTTCATTTTTTAGAACCACCCTAGTATACGGTCGTCATAGATTGAGTCTCGGCTCAACGATGGCATCGTCTATAATTATAGAAGTGCGTTCTGGCACTCGCGGAAACGGACAGCTGTATCTTAAATCTCGAAGTTTGAATTGTATGTATGTGCGTATGTATGTATGTATGTATGTATGTATGTATGTATGTATGTATGTATGTATGTATGTATGTATGTATGTATGTATGTATGTATGTATGTATGTATGTATGTATGTATGTATGTATGTATGTATGTATGTATGTATGTATGTATGTATGTATGTATGTATGTATGTATGTATGTATGTATGTATGTATGTATGTATGTATGTATGTATGTATGTATGTATGTATGTATGTATGTACATGTATGTATGTAATTTGTGAGCTCTTGTTATAGCGTGTGTGCGTGTTGGTGTGTGTGTGTGTGATTTTGCAGAATCGCATGCTTGGTCGTGACATCAATGTTCCGTGAGTCTGTAGAGGTCGGTCGGTGTAATACTGCGATGTATGACGCTCCCCACTGTAGCGCAGACACTGAATAGGAGTTTGACGCTGAAGCGCATGCACAATTTCTAGTGAAGGACTTGCTCAGGTACACGCGGCGGCATAGGTGCAATCACGTCCTAAAAGTTGGGAGGGACCATAATGAATCACGTCCTAAAAGTTGGGGGACCATAATAATAAAGTTAGGGGACCACTCAAAAGTTGGGGGGACGCGTCCCGTGGATCCCATATGCGCGGCGGCGGTTTGAGGTAGATTCGAACCCGCAGCTTTCCGGCTCCAAGTCACCGAGCGAAGAATATCCCTACACCACGACAACGTCTATTGTCTACAAATCTATTGTTATCTAGAAGCAGAAGTTTTCTTGCTTTTCCTTTCTATCGTCTTTTCCTTTGTAAATTACGTCACATCCCATGACGGTTATTAACCGCAAAAGACGCGAGATTTATAGTATTTGTTCTGCTAATGCAGCACACGGTCGAGTCAAGTAAGCACCGAAGACAGCGCTGAAAGCCTGAAACCTCTCGCTTCATCGAACAGTACAGTACACATGCACTGCAGTGCACGCCTATCTATAACTCTTCCTTATAAGCCGAGACAGGATATCGTTGGGTGTTCTGTCAACAGATGTTCCCCCTTGTCGTGTTTGTTCAGATGCTACGCTGTTCCGTTAGTCGACCACTCTCCCTCTTGAGCAGACAGATGATGCGGGGGATTCACCGACCGGTGATGACAGGAGAACGTGATACGATAAACTTGCTAGGAATTTTTTCAATCGTTTTTTGCTTGCATCAGATAAGATTTCTGCTATCGCGATGTGTGCAGTAAGATGTCAGATAATGGGTTGTAAATAACGATAGTAGATTTATGATTGTTTTCCCTATAGATTTAGGCAGCCCGTTTTTCAACTCTGAAAGGTTTTTATGTCCTCTGGTCATGCCAATAGCTAAAACTCTGCTGAACGAGGTTTTTTATGTTTGTATATATTATGGTATAATATGTGACCAAATGACTTGTGATTATTACAGTATATGTGCGAGTGTGAGTGTGTGTGACTCGAGGTCGACCGGATCTGATAGGGTGCAGACAAATAGCAAATAACAAATATAGAATAGCATATACTAATTATACTATACCAGCAGCCGTTGCAGTAAGTGCTGTATATCATACAGTTTTATGTAGTTCAGTTTAACCCTATTTTATGCCTGTTTCATATCGATTTGGACCACTTCTGCAAATGCCATGCATATCATGCATGTCAGATATAAAGCCTCGTTTCAATTGCATAAATCATTACTCCGAGTGCGTTCGCAATTCAAAACGATGTCGATCAACTGCATCGTTGGCCGACTACACGTATATGCTCGCGTTAACCCACCACTTACAACGTGTTAAGCAACTTGGAATTGCCTTTAACGTGTAAACGGCTTTGTTCTCACATTTTTATTGTCAAGCTCTTGACAATCGGCTGTATTCCAGTAATCTATACAAGTTTTCGGTTCAGATTTTACTGCTCTCGTTCTGTCGGATTTAGATTTCAATTAGATTCCAACGTACTTATCATCCGCAGTACAGGCTTCCGTCCATGTATCTGCAGAAACATTTCGCAACTTCTAAAGTTGTTATAAGGAAATATTCAGGAAATTCGTCTTTATATTATGCGAAGCAATTTCTTCCGAACTGATTTTATTTTCACTCCAATCTTCGAGTAGGCTTAATTTACAGATGAAATTCTGTCCGCCGCTTCTCCCATAAAACCAGCAACGACGGATATCCGGTTTCCTGTATCTCTACGTGTATCTGTATCTCTCCGTTGCTGTATATAGATCGTTGGGATATAGCATGAATATATATATCTACATGTAAAATATCTCTCTGTCCCTATCTGTCATTCTGTTTCTGTCTTTGTTACTCTGTCTCTCTGTCCCTCTATCTATCTGTCTGTCTGTCTCTCTCTCTCTCTCTCGCTTTCTCTCTCTCCCTCTCTCTCTCTATCTCTCTCTCCCCTCTGTCTCTCTCTGTCTCTATCTGTTTCTCTCTCTCTGTCCCTCTATCTGTCTGTCTGTCTCTCTCTTTCTGTCTCTCTCTGTCTGTCTATCTATCTGTCTGTCTGTCTGTCTGTCTGTCTCTCTCTCTCTCTCTCTCTCTCTCTCTCTCTCTCTCTCTCTCTCTCTCTCTCTCTCTGTCTGTCTCGTCCTTCAATCTCTCATGTAATCTGGTTATATTGAGAGACTTAGCCGCCGGCGCATGCTACGCTCGATATACGTGATTGTAAATTTTCCCGTGTTCTGGGTCATAATATGCGCATCTGTATGTCTATAGAGATGCGTACAAGTGCGCCTGCGTATGCGTGTTGTGTGTTTACGATGTGCTAGGTCCATATCAGGCACTTCCTTGCTAATTTAAGCCGACTGACATAAAATATGGCGGTGAATAATTCAACGTTTAGCTGCTCAGCATGGCATACACTCTTAGCAAAATCCTAACTACAAGATATCATATAGCAACTTAGGTATTTTTATGGTAACCATGGTTACCAAGAAGTAGGCATGTTGCTGTAGAGGGTTGAAACAAGTTTGAGGTTATCAACGCGGCTGGAAGCTTACTAGTGGTCCACGGAGGTTACTATAGATCAATCTCAAGCAATTTGAAACAGCCTGAAGTAAGGTCAAGTGGTGGGTTGGTATTGGGTGGTGTGGTGTGGGTGGGTGAGGTGAATGTGGGTGGGGTGATGTGGGTGTGGGAGGGCGAAACACCCAGCCCCTCAAGTCGTGTGTTGGTATTGGGGTGGGGTGGGATGAGGTGGGTGTGGGAACCCAAAACACCTAGCCCCTAATATCTGTGGCAACCTGCCTTGCCAGATAAATTTCGGTGTTTCGTCACTTCTTCCACCCACCTCCCGACCCACTCCACCCGAATACCCATCAACCCACCACGAGTTTACACCTCCGCCCACACCGGGCATGGCCGGTTGCCACAAATATGCGTAGCCTCATAGTAAATGAGGCTATGCAAATTTGTGGCAACCGGCCTTGCCCGGTAAATTTCGGTATTTCGCCCCTTCTCACACCCACCTTCCGCCCCATCTCACCCCAATACCCATCAATCCTACCACCACACACAACTCCACAATTCACTTACCTCACTCCACGAAATCCCCACTCACGCCGTTCCCACTCCACCTACAACTCAAACCAATCTAATGCTGTGCTGGGGATGTGGTGGACCGGGTGGGTGCGAAGTGGGCAGTGCAGTGTGGCGAAAAACCAAAATTTTGGTGCGCTGGATGGTAGATTGGGTGGTAGGCTGAGTGGTGGGCGGGTCGGAGCTTACTACTTGGTAAGCTTGTCACCTAGCGAACACTTTCTAAACAGCGACGCCATGAGACGCCGCCTGTGGAGTATAGGTAGTGGCAGCAGCGTAAATAGCAGTAGTATACTATAGCAGTAGCCGTAGCAGAGGCGGTGGTAGTAGTTATGATAACCATGATGATGATGATGATGATGATGATGATGATGATGACGATGACGATGACGATGACGATGACGATGACGATGACGATGACGACGGCGACGGCGATGACGACGACGGTGGGGTGGTGGTGGTTGTGGTGGTGGTGATGATGTTGATCACGATGATGATGATGATGGCGGCGGTGGTGGAGGTGGTGGTGGTAATGGTGGTGGTGGTAGTGGTGGTGGTAGTGGTGGTGGTTGTGGTTGTGGTGGTGGTGATGATGATGATGATGATGGCGGCGGTGGTGGTGGCGGTGGTGATGGTGGTGGTGGTAGTGGCGGCGGTGGTGGTGGTGGTGATGGTGGTGGTGGTAGTGGTGGTGGTAGTGGTGGTGGTTGTGGTGGTGGCGGTGGTGATGGTGGTGGTGGTAGTGGCGGCGGTGGTGGTGGTGGTGATGGTGGTGGTGGTAGTGGTGGTGGTAGTGGTGGTGGTGGTGGTGATGGTGGTGGTGGTTGTGGTGGTGGTGGTGATGATGATGATGATGATGATGATGATGATGGCGGTGGTGGTGGTGGTGGTGGTTGTGGTGGTGGTGATGATGATGATGATCATGGCGGCGGTGGTGGTGATGGTGGTAGTGGTGGTGGTGGTGGTGGTGGTTGGGGATGGCGGTGATTATGATGATGATGATGATGAAGATAGTGGTGGTGGTGGTGATGATGATGATGATGATGATGATGATGATGGCGGCGGTGGTGGTGGTGGTGGTGATGGTGGTGGTGGTTGTGGTGGTGGTGGTGATGATGATGATGATGATGATGATGATGATGGCGGCGGTGGTGGTGGTGGTGGTGGTGATGGTGGCAGTGGCAGCGGTGGTGGTGGTGATGGTGGTGGTGGTGATGATGATGGCGGCGGTGGTGGTGGTGGTAGTGGTGGTGATGGTGGTAGTGGTGGTGGTGGTGGTGGTGGTTGTGGTGGTGGTGGTGATGATGATGATGATGGCGGCGGTGGTGGTGGTGGCGTTGATGGTGGTGGTGGTTGTGGTGGTGATGATGATGATGATGATGGCGGCGGTGGTGGTGGTGGTGGTGATGGTGGTAGTGGTGGTGGTAGTGGTGGTGATGGTGGTGGTGGTGGTGATGGTGGTAGTGGTGGCGGTGGTGGTGGTGGTGATGGTGGTGGTGGTGGCTGTGGTGGTGGTGATGATGATGGCGGCGGTGGTGGTGGTGGTAGTGGTGGTGATGGTGGTAGTGGGGGTGGAGGTGGTGGTGGTGGTGGTTGTGGTGGTGGTGATGATGATGGCGGCGGTGGCGGTGGTGGTAGTGGTGGTGATGGTGGTGATTGTGGTAGTGGTGGCGGTGGTGGTGGTGGTGATGGTGGTGGTGGCTGTGGTGGTGGTGATGATGATGGCGGCGGTGGTGGTGGTGGTAGTGGTGGTGATGGTGGTGGTGGTGGTGATGGTGGTAGTGGTGGCGGTGGTGGTGGTGGTGATGGTGGTTGTGGTGGTGGTGATGATGATGGCGGCGGTGGTGGTGGTGGTAGTGGTGGTGATGGTGGTGGTGGTGGTGATGGTGGTGGTGGTGGTGATGATGATGGCGGCGGTGGTGGTGGTGGTAGTGGTGGTGATGGTGGTAGTGGGGGTGGTGGTGGTGGTGGTTGTGGTGGTGGTGATGATGATGGCGGCGGTGGTGGTGGTGGTAGTGGTGGTGATGGTGGTAGTGGGGGTGGAGGTGGTGGTGGTGGTGGTTGTGGTGGTGGTGATGATGATGGCGGCGGTGGCGGTGGTGGTAGTGGTGGTGATGGTGGTGATTGTGGTAGTGGTGGCGGTGGTGGTGGTGGTGATGGTGGTGGTGGTTGTGGTGGTGGTGATGATGATGGCGGCGGTGGTGGTGGTGGTAGTGGTGGTGATGGTGGTGGTGGTGGTGATGGTGGTAGTGGTGGCGGTGGTGGTGGTGGTGATGGTGGTTGTGGTGGTGGTGATGATGATGGCGGCGGTGGTGGTGGTGGTAGTGGTGGTGATGGTGGTGGTGGTGGTGATGGTGGTGGTGGTGGTGATGATGATGGCGGCGGTGGTGGTGGTGGTAGTGGTGGTGATGGTGGTAGTGGGGGTGGTGGTGGTGGTGGTTGTGGTGGTGGTGGTGGTGGTGATGATGATGATGATGATGATGTCTCCGTTGGTGGTGGTGGTGGTGGTGATGGTGGTGGTGGTAGTGGCGGCGGCGGTGGTGGTGGTGTTGATGGTGGTTGTGGTGGTGGTGATGATGATGATGATGATTGCGGCGGTGGTGGTGGTGTTGATGGTGGTGGTGGTTGTGGTGGTGGTGATGATGTTGATGATGATGATGGCGGCGGTGGTGGTGGTGGTGGTGATGGTGGTAGTGGCGGCGGTGGTGGTGGTGGTGATGGTGGTGGTGGTTGTGGTGGTGGTGGTGATGATGATGGTGGTAGTGGTGGTGATGGTGGTAGTGGGGGTGGTGGTGGTTGTGGTGGTGGTGATGATGATGGCGGCGGTGGCGGTGGTGGCGGTGGTGGTGGTGGTGGTGGTGATGGTGGTGGTGGTAGTGGCGGCGGCGGCGGCGGTGGTGGTGGTGGTGATGGTGGTTGTGGTGGTGGTGATGATGATGATGATGATGGCGGCGGTGGTGGTGGTGTTGATGGTGGTGGTGGTTGTGGTGGTGGTGATGATGTTGATGATGATGATGGCGGCGGTGGTGGTGGTGGTGGTGGTGATGGTGGTAGTGGCGGCGGTGGTGGTGGTGGTGATGGTGGTTGTGGTGGTGGTGATGATGATGGTGGTAGTGGTGGTGATGGTGGTAGTGGGGGTGGTGGTGGTGGTGGTGGTGGTGATGATGATGGCGGCGGTGGCGGTGGTGGTAGTGGTGGTGATGGTGGTGATGGTGGTAGTGGTGGCGGTGGTGGTGGTGGTGATGGTGGTGGTGGTTGTGGTGGTGGTGATGATGATGGCGGCGGTGGTGGTGGTGGTAGTGGTGGTGATGGTGGTGGTGGTGGTGATGGTGGTAGTGGTGGCGGTGGTGGTGGTGGTGATGGTGGTGGTGGTTGTGGTGGTGGTGATGATGATGGCGGCGGTGGTGGTGTTGGTAGTGGTGGTGATGGTGGTGGTGGTGGTGATGGTGGTGGTGGTGATGATGATGGCGGCGGTGGTGGTGGTGGTAGTGGTGGTGATGGTGGTGGTGGTTGTGGTGGTGGTGGTGGTGATGATGATGATGATGATGTCGGCGGTGGTGGTGGTGGTGGTGATGGTGGTGGTGGTAGTGGCGGCGGCGGTGGTGGTGGTGGTGATGGTGGTTGTGGTGGTGGTGATGATGATGATGATGATGATGGCGGCGGTGGTGGTGGTGTTGATGGTGGTGGTGGTTGTGGTGGTGGTGATGATGTTGATGATGATGATGGCGGTGGTGGTGGTGGTGGTGGTGGTGATGGTGGTAGTGGCGGCGGTGGTGGTGGTGGTGATGGTGGTGGTGGTTGTGGTGGTGGTGATGATGATGATGATGATGGCGGTGATAGTCGTGATGTGTTTGTGGTGCCGGTGGTGGTGACGGTATAAGATGGTGGTGGTGGTGGTGTCATGATCGCTGTGTCCGTTTTCTTACCCCGCCTTCTCTTCCTTCTCCTTGCCATCAATCCCTATTGTGTTATCGCTACCTTTCGTTGCATAGGTCTTCTTCTCTATACTTGTGTGTTCCTCTCTGACGCATTGGCGTTTCTGTTTGCGAGTCTAATCGTATAATTATGTCTTTGCCTTCACGCCCGGGCTATAACCGTTCTCTGCGGTCATCATCGTCTACCCCTGACTTGCCCTCGGCCTGGCCTCTGGTCAACATTGCGGGGGGATTGTAATTAGTGTATCTGTGCTGGCTTGACGAAACCCGTGTGGGTTGAATGCGAGCCTCTTTCCCTGATTGTGTGGTGGTGGTGGTGGTGGTGGTGGTGGTTTGGGGTGGTGGTATTGCTAGTGGAGCAGAGGGTGGTGTTGGAGGTGTCAGTGAATGTGGCTGTGATGACGATGGTGATGATGATGGTGATGATGATGGTTATGACGATGATGATGACGGCGACGAGAACGGCAACAATAAAATGATGAGGATGAGACGAGTATCATGGAGACGACGGTAATGTGGAGGAAGAGAAGGAGGAGGAGGATGCTGATGTTAATCAACGCCCCCTACTGACTTCTTTGTCGGATGAGGGTATACCCGTTAATTACCTGACGTGTGAAGTTCTGATCTTCGAAGCGTAATTAGTTTTATGACCTAT
>OX457037.1:54248031-54325531 GCA_949752735.1 Lumbricus terrestris | reverse complement strand
AGACGTTTGACGCATATTTGATATTTGTACCGCCTATTATAGACAATATACTTATATACCTATATATACCTGTAAACATATATGCCTATATACCTATATATATAGGTATATATTCCTATATATACCTATATATATACCTATATATACCTATATACCTCTATATTTACCAATCTACCTATATATATATATTCCTATACTTATACATTCTTATATACCTACATATATACACCTTTATACCTATATATACCTATATACCTATTTTCCCATATACTCATATACCTATATATACCTATATACCGATATATATATAGGCATATATACCTATATACCTATATATACCTATATAATCTATTCATTCATTCATTCATTCATTCATTCGGACATTTATATAGCGCTCCTTCAAGAAAAACTACTCAGAAGCGCTCCCAACTCCAGCGCGCACAAAAAGAACAGTTTTAAGTTTAGTAAGGAAGGATCCTGGTAGAGTCCCAGGGTGTAGGCGTAGCTCAAAAGGAAGGCCATTCCAGACCACTGGTCCAACCACAGAAAAGGCTCGATCCTTCATGGTAGTAGTACGAGCAAAAGGAACTAAGAGGACTCCCCTATCAGCAGAGCGTAGCTGACGACGTCCTTGGATACCCAATGTAGAGCTGCATAGCTCACGGAGGTAAGTTGGGGCAAGGCCCTGACAACATCGCCATACCAATGCAGCTACCCTGAACTCGATACGCTGGCGAATAGGGAGCCAGTGAAGTACCTCAAGCATGTAGTTTGAGACATGGTCATATTTAGGGATTTTCCCAATTAGGCGTGCAGCAGAGCGCAACACCCGGTCAAGACAAGTCAATCTGCTGGATGGGAGGCCAATGTAGAGCGAAGAGCAATAGTCGATATATACCTATATATATACCTATATACCTATATACCTATAGGTATATTTCTATATACCTATATATATATACCTATATACCTATATATATACCTATATATACCTATATATCTATATATACCTATATACTCGCATATACTTATATACCTATATATATATACCTTCAAACCTATATATACTGATATATACCCATATATACCGATATATACATATATATACCGATATATACCTATATATACCAATAAATACTTATACATATACCTAAATACCTATATATATATACCAATATACCTATATGAACATATATAATTATACTTATATACCTTTATACATATATACATATACCTATATGCCTGTATATACCTATATATGTCTATATATACCTATTATATACTTATATATCTACAGTATATATATATAGGCCTACCTATAAAATTATATATTTTTGAATATCTATATATCTATAGATACTTATATAACTATATATACCTATATATACCTATATGTATACCTATACATAACTACTAACATACCTATATATGTTCCTATATATACCCATATATACCCATGTACCTTTATGTCTCGCTGTATCTCAACGAGCTGTGACGTTTTGAAGTATATTGCCAAAAAAGTATTCGGCGTCCGGTGTGCATAAACCCAAAAAGTATTCGGCAGTTTAAGGGTTAAGATTAATGCATAACTTGTAAATGTAAAGCGCAGTGCGTCTTGCAGGCGTTTAATTAAAGAAAAGATATTATTATTATTATTATTATTATTATTATTATTATTATTATTATTATTATTATTATTATTATTATTATTAGTAGTAGTAGTAGTAGTAGTAGTAGTAGTAGTAGTAGTAGTAGTAGTAGTAGTAGTAGTAGTAGTAGTAGTAGTAGTAGTAGTAGTAGTAGTAGTAGTAGTAGTAGTAGTAGTAGTAGTAGTAGTAGTAGTAGTAGTAGTATTATAATTATGATAATTCCGTTCAGACAACTGTCCTTCCATCATCTTATTTGATGGTGACGATTATGATGATGATGCCGCTGCTGCTGCTGATGAAGCTGATGATTATGATGATGATGATGATTGCGATGCAGCTGATGTTGCTAGTAATGATGGTGACGATTTTGATGATGATGCCGGTGCTGCTGCTGATGAAGCTGCTGCTGCTGCTGATGATGATGATTGCGATGCAGCTGATGTTGCTTGTAAATGTAAAGCGCAGTGCGTCTTGCAGGCGTTTAATTAAAGAAAAGATATTATTATTATTATTATTATTATTATTATTATTATTATTATTATTATTATTATTATTATTATTATTATTATTATTATAATTATGATAATTCCGTTCAGACAACTGTCCTTCCATCATCTTATTTGAGCTGGCAGAGGTCCGATTTGCGATGTCCCAAGGTTTTGTCACATCTTCGCCTCTCTGATGATGATGATGATGATGATGATGATGATGATGCCGGTGCTGCTGCTGATGAAGCTGCTGCTGCCGCTGATGATGATGATTGCGATGCAGCTGATGTTGCTTGTAAATGTAAAGCGCAGTGCGTCTTGCAGGCGTTTAATTAAAGAAAAGATATTATTATTATTATTATTATTATTATTATTATTATTATTATTATTATTATTATTATTATTATTATTATAATTATGATAATTCCGTTCAGACAACTGTCCTTCCATCATCTTATTTGAGCTGGCAGAGGTCCGATTTGCGATGTCCCAAGGTTTTGTCACATCTTCGCCTCTCTGATGATGATGATGATGATGATGATGATGATGATGATGATGATGATTGCGATGCAGCTGATGTTGCTAGTAATGATGGTGACGATTTTGATGATGATGCCGCTGCTGCTGCTGATGAAGCTGCTGCTGCTGATGATGATGATTGCGATGCAGCTGATGTTGCTAGTAATGATGGTGACGATTATGATGATGATGCCGCTGCTGCTGCTGATGAAGCTGATGATTATGATGATGATGATGATTGCGATGCAGCTGATGTTGCTAGTAATGATGGTGACGATTATGATGATGATGCCGCTGCTGCTGCTGATGAAGCTGATGATTATGATGATGATGATGATTGCGATGCAGCTGATGTTGCTAGTAATGATGGTGACGATTATGATGATGATGCCGCTGCTGCTGCTGATTATGAAGCTGATGATTATGATGATGATGATGATTGCTACCGCTAATCCTGCCGATGCTGCTGATGAAGGTGACCTCCCGAATGTATCCTCTATCCTACCATTTGTACTTTTTGCTGACGACTCGAATATCTTCGTTTATTATAGCACAAGTGATATCTTGTTCATGCCTTCGTAACCAGTCGAATCGACCACTTTTGCTCAATCCTTGTTGGCCTCCCCCTTGGGGTTCTGGGTCGGTTAGATCGGGTTCTGCGCTCTGCTGCCCGGCTCATTGGATGAATCCCTAAATTTTCCTCTGTTTCTACCTACATGCGTGATGTGCTGCATTGGTTGCCAATAGCCCAACGCATCCATTATCGAATTGCTGCCCTGGTCTCACGTTGTATCCTTGGTTGCGCTCCATCCTACCTGCGCATTCTTTGTCGCCCAGTCTCCGACATTGAAGCGCGTCGGGCCCTTCGCTCTGCTGTAAAGGGACAACTGCTTGTTCCACGGGCTCGCTTGGCTACCAGACAGTCCCGAGCCTTCTCGGTTGTGGGGCCGTCAATCTGGAATGACCTCCCCCCTAACCTCCATCTCCTCCACCTGATCAGTCAATCCTTATTCCTTAAGTCCCTTAAATCTGTTTTCTTTTGCCGTGGCTGGGAGCGCCTTTGAGTGGTTTCTTTAAGGGGCGCTATATAAATGCTAATAATGAATGAATAATGAATACATAATTAATTTGTTTGATTTTATTTTCTGCAGTTATATGATGGCTCATTTACCAATGGAAGTAGCTTCTTGGAGTGTTGATGATGTTGGTCATTGGCTGTTGCAAGCAGGATTTGATGAATCAATTACTATAAAATTTAAAGGTAATACATTTAACATTGTGTTTTGTTAATTCAGGTTGGAATTTAGCTCGAAATGGCAGAAGCTAAAATTACTCTTCAGTGCCCAATGTGCAATGTGGTCAAGAGCGACTTCAAAAAGCTTGTCTTTCATCTGCAACTGCTTCATGAACATACTGCAAACTTTTCTGTCGCCTGTCATATTTGTAGTGCACTATTTACACGTGTGGACAGTTTTCGTAAACATTTCTACAGAAAACATGATGCAGCCGTTGTGGCTTGTAATGATTGTGAGCACAATGGTGTTGATGATAATAATGATGATGATGCAGATTATGATGAAAGTATGGATGTTGATACTAATGAGGGTTTTTCAAACCAATCTGAAATGTCTGTAGATATATTGTGTAGCGAGTTACAGACACATGTGAACCTGCTCCTTCTACAGCTTCAAGAGAAGCATGTATTGCCTCATTCTGTGCAAGAAACTGTCACAAGTAGTGTCAGCTTTGTAGTTGAGTATCTTTGGAGCAACGTGTCAGATATTATTAAAAATATGCTGACCTCCCTTAACTTGGAAATTGAAGACAATTCAGACTTGAATATTTTACTAGGTAACAAAGAACTTTTTCAACGGATTTTTGCAGATTCTGCAACACAGTATAAAATTGAAAAATTTTCTCGAGCTAAACTTAACTTGGTTGCGCCTACTGAAGTTGTGTTACCTGCTCCTTCTGCCTCCAAGTGCTCTTCAAACAAGTTTGTGTTTCATTATGTAAGTATCCTGGAGACACTAAGAAATTTACTAAGTAATACTGCCATTTTACACTACGTCATGAGCGAGACAGAGGGTAGGCAGCAAACTCACACTGGCTTGAAAAGGTACACCAGTTATACTGACGGCAACATATATGCTAATCATGCTCTCTTTTCTAAGCACAGAATTTGTCTTAGATTGCACTTGTATACCGACGAATTCGAAGTTGTTAACCCACTCGGCTCCAAAAAAGGCAAACACAAGCAGATAGCTTTCTATTTCACAATTGGTAATTTGCCAGTAAGTTTTAACTCGCAACTGTCTCATATTCATCTTTGCTTGTTGGCGAAATATTCACTATTGCAGAAGTCAATGTTTTCCTACAATGATCTGTTGGGGCCGTTAATAAAGGACCTTAATACTTTAGAAAGTGAAGGTCTTCCAGTAAATGTAAATGGCTGCGAAATGCGAATTTTTGGAGGAATTGCAACAATTTCATCTGACAACTTGTCGGCTCATGGATTGGCAGGTTTTGCTCAGTCGTTCAGCTCAGGGCGGGTTTGTCGCTTTTGCATGATTGTTCACGGCGATATAGCAACAAAATCTACTGAATCTGACTGCCATTTGCGCACACCTGAAATGCATCGTTATCACGTGGAGGCAGTCACAAGCAACCCAAGCATTTCAAAGTCCACGTATGGAGTCACTGGAGCATGCCCATTTGACGACTTAAATTATTTTTCAACAACTCAAGCGTTTTGTCCTGATCTTATGCACGATTTCCTTGAAGGAATAGTTCCTCTTCTACTTAAATTAATGCTGCAGTCCTTTGTTCAGGAGTCGAAGTATTTCGGATCCAGCGTTATCAATGATAAGTTGGACACTTTTAGATTTGGCAAAAACGACAAAAAGGCAAAGCCTGTCCATATTCCGGTAAACTTGTTTCGCAATTCTGCGGGGGCCTCACTGAGTGGAAAAGCCATCGAGAAATGGTGCTTATTTCGAATCTTGCCTTTTTTAATAGGTGCCCTTGTGCCTGCAGGTGATGTGAAATGGAGGGCGTACTTGTTGACCCGTGATATAGCCGACATTTTGTTTGCTGTAGTCATCACAGAAGAGGACACTGCGTACTTGAGGATACTCATCGGAGACTTTATTCCACTATTTGCCGATTTGTTTCCAGGTCGGGTAACTCCGAAAGTTCATTACCTTCTTCATTATCCTGCCGCAATAGAGAATTTTGGTCCTGTGAAATCCTTGTGGTGTATGAGGTTTGAGGCTAAACACCAATATTTTAAGCGTGTAGTTCATGTTATGTGCAATTTCAAAAATGTGTCCTTCACCCTAGCCAAACGACACCAATTGAGGCAATGTTGGGAGCAGAATTCTGGTGATTTCTTAAAGGAAGAACCAGAATATAAACTCCTTCGCTCATTGAAATTTGGAAAACTGAGCCTGGATACGCAAGAACTGTTGAGGAGCAGGTTAGATGTTGTGGATGACATAGGAAATGAATCTGTAACGTTATGCTCCAATTTGCAGTTGAGGTCTGTTAAATATGAAGTGTCTGATTTCTTTGTGATTGACTGTGTTGAGGCAGAAGAGGTGCCAGTGTTCTTTAGAATTTCACATATTGTAAATTGTCGTTCCCTGTGGTTTTTATTGGGCAGAGTCTATATTCCTGAGTCATTTCATGGCCATTTCCATGCATACATTGTAAAGGGACTGGACAAATGTCATGCTTTAGTTCCTGGCGATGAACTTGATCATCACGCTCTCGATGGTTACACTGTAGGTGATGACTTGTATGTGTCCCTTCATCACAAAGTACACCGAAGAGCTTGAAATGTTTTGCCATAAAGGAAGCTTACATTGTATAAAATTGACAGATAGATCGGTACAAACATTTTAAATTATTAAACTAACATCAGTCATATCCAGCTAATGATATTAGCCTAAGCGATACACTTTAAATTCAATATAGTTAGCCTACTTGCTCTGTGTACTTCAGGTTATTGTATTTGTATTAGTACAAGTAGTAAAATATGGAAAATACAAAGGGTTGCCATTTCATATTTGATTTTCCCAGTCTTGCAAATTCGTTTCACAATAATAATTCTGATACGCGACTTCTAAAGGTGCCACTAATCCTACCCACTCCGTGGTCTTCTTTTGAACAGAGAGTCTATTACATGAATTGAATATTTAACTGATTGAACTATAAGCCGGATTTAAGTAAATAAGAAGCATGTTTTTAGTGACAGCCTATGTTCAGCAATGCAGACATTCGCAAAGAGCCATATATAAGTTTCCAAAGTGCTTGGTACAATGCTAATGTAAAACACATTTAAAGGACTGCTTCAAAGGTCACTTGCCCATGGCCCGTATACTGGCCATACCTGGTGTAGCCTGTCTGTCACTGACAAGGAATTAAGTTAGAAAATGAAGCAAACCTGAGTACAGTTTATATTTCATGTGGTTATGTGGCGGACCTGCCATAAGTAGATAGCCCTTATATACAATACTCCGGAAAGACGCGGGAGTAACCCTGACTTTCTTAAGGTAGCCAAATCGCGTAGAGCCCGGGTGAAAGCCAGCATCGGTTTCTGTACGGAAAACCGGTTTCGGTTTTCATGCCAAATTATGTAGAGGACACGCCACAATTGGCGATACGTGTAAATGATAACTTTCCGGTAACTCGCGGGAGTGACCATGACTCTGGTTAGGTAGACAATAATTATTGGCTTGGTGAAAAGAATCTGAAACCGGTTTCACTTGGATTTAGGTTTCGGTAGTTTCTATACGGAAGACCGATTAGGGCTTTCAAGCCAGTTCATAGGGTGTTGCCGGTGGAATAAAGCCTGCCACAGTGTCACGGTGCGCTGCTTATATCGTGGAGTAGTACCGACTACTCCATATGTACTGTTCATTCGTTCATAGTGATTTCAGATTGTTTTCGCCTGTCTCGACAGTGTTGGCATTGGCCATTCGAAGACGATTTTTGTCGATCCTGGTTCATAGTTGAAGTTACGCTTTCGGTTGTGAGAACGTTCGGTGATGGTCTGTCAGGTTGTTTCCTTGTCATCGATCTCACGGGGTTTAAGCTTCTGGTTGTGGGTGACAGCTCAGGGAAGGGTACGGTATTCGTGATTTGCCTAGTGGGTGATCGCAGTATCCTGTGACGGTTTCGGACACGAAGTTTACGGTCAGAGTTTCACAAATCTGTGTCGACGGTTCTGCAGCCCTGGGTTGGGCTCCTATCTGCAACGAACGTACCAGGTCGTATTCACGATACTGCCGTGTGGGCCGATCGTTGTGAGTTCTTTAGCGTAACGTGAAGTTACGGGGTTTCTGGCTGGAGTCGCTGATGATATACATTCTAAGTAATTTATCCGGTTACAGTCGTTGTTGTTTAGGTAAGCAGCTCGCTTACCATCTGTCAGCGTATTTCGCGTCCCTGCGGGGAACTGTGCCAGAGTTCAAAAGACGTGGTAAAACTTACCTAATTGCTTCTTTCACGTAAAATTCACCATAACTGCTGAGAGTAAGAGACGTCAGTGCCGGTAGAAGACCCTACACGCTCATTTTCGCGTGGCCCGTGTATCCACGGTAGAAATTCAACTTTGCCAAATTTCACTTTATCGCGACCAAATTAGCACCAGCGTGTGCACCATAGATTGTTTTCCCCTAAATTTACAGAGAGAGATCGCTCATAGCTAGCGTAGTTTCCAAGATATTGGTGATTTTATTTTTTACTCGTAATTTTCCCAGCGCACAACTAGGGCGCCTCCCGAAGTTTTAGCAGCTATACCCCGTCCCTGGCGTTCGCAATATAGACGCTGCAAGGGACGTGACGACACAGTTAACACTAAGCTTATATTTAGGCCTAATATCTATTGTATGTGTGTGCATGTGATGGGTTTGTTTGTGTGTTCTGATATTGTATTGTGCTTAATGTTATTGTATTACTTTCCATGTGCTTTGTCTATTATCTTATTTGATTGCTCCAATCTTTGACTGTGCAAACCATTCGCTCTATACTATTGGTCTCAGCATCTCTCTACAATCTAATGCTGCTCTATCACCACCCTACTCAGACGCAACTCTGAAAGACAAAGTTGTCATACAAGTGAGTTAAGAAATTTGTCATACAAGTGAGTTAAAAAATTTCGCTTCTGCATTAATTACTAAATATAGTATACATTGATGTTTGAGGATAGTAGGCTACTGCAAGTGTTTATGTCATTATTGTTGCCAGAAAATTTCACATAAGCTTATTCAGTCTTGATTGAAATTCAGCCTAAATTTGAAGTGAGAATCTCAGACATTGAAAAAAGTAACATTTACTTTGAAATAATGTTTGTGCAGATGCTGAAATTGATGGAGAATGTTTGATGGGCTTGACTGAGCGGATGGTCGAATCGCTTTTCCCATCAATGAAGTTGCAAGTCCGCTTCCTGCAGGCAAGGAAAAAATTGGAACAGAAAAGGTGTGATTT
Source organism: Lumbricus terrestris (assembly GCA_949752735.1). Taxonomy (NCBI): domain Eukaryota; kingdom Metazoa; phylum Annelida; class Clitellata; order Crassiclitellata; family Lumbricidae; genus Lumbricus; species Lumbricus terrestris. The sequence continues at coordinate 54,316,383 of OX457037.1, read as the reverse complement.
ATTTCACTAAATTATATAACCTCTTTTGTAGCATTTTCTTTCAATTCACATATGTCATGCAAACGTCTTGTCTCAAGCGGAGCAACTTGTTTGCCGTCCACCGATGGTCAACGAAAATGCCTCTTGGAAACGTTCACTATTTTAAGAAACACAAAATTTTTAATTTTTCGATTGGAGAGGAAAATTCTTGCAAGAACTTCTAATTTTTGAATGTATCATTGTTTTCATGACATCTTTTAAGAATTACATTTGAAATTCGTTACGTGCTATTTTGTAGTGTACCTGAAGAACCTGAACAAGCAGCTGTGCAGCCAACCACGTCAGTTGTCGTTGCTGGCACATCACAGGATGTTGCTCAGAGAGGTTGGCCTCTTGTATTCAAACTGCCAACTTTTCCGGCTAGTTTGATGAAGGAACTGGAAGGAAAAAGTCCTCTGTTCCAGTCTAGTAATCGAACAAAACAACGAAATGATCTCGTTAGGTGCCTTGTTGATGCGATCACCGTTCATACATGGTGAGACTTCAATCACGCAACAAGTACAACAATTAAATATTGTATGTTCTTTTGGGGCAATTTGGTGTAGGGGTATGTTCATTGCTTTGGAGACCCAAGTTTGCTGGTTCATGTCCACCTCAAAACGCCACGCAGGGACCCTGAGTAAGTCCATCACTTGCAATTGCTCATGCGCTTCAACGTGAAACTGATTAAGTGTCCGTGCTCTTGTCGAGAGCGTATGTGAGTAGTAGATTGATGGGGCGCTATAGCAAGTGATCAAACACACAAATATTGTTTTCCTAATGTTCCATATTTGTGACATGATTTAAGCATAGGCCTAAATTTGAGATTCTATCTTTTCCCTTCGATACACTGACCATGATCAATAAGCGAAAATTATGCTTTTTCTGTCTTCTTAAGCAGGTTCATATATCCAGTTGTATCCTTCTGCTTGCCTATGCACTCCTCTTTGTCCACCTTGATGCCGCTCTGAATTTTCAAAGAAGTTTAGATCCGGCCCAAAAAAGGATACGAAATGATTGACTGGTTTTACATTCAGAAATACGTTGAATTCGTCTTCATTTATAATTAAATACAGGTTTAAAACACAAGAACTTTGAACTCTGCTGTGTATAGCTCAAAACTAACGTGTCTTGTGTTAAAAATAAGAACTGCTGAGCTTCAATTGCGAAATATTGTACAAATCGTCAGAGTGCGGAGTGCATATGTTGTGAAAATTCCTGAAAAAGTTGATAAATGTTTCAGGAATTCCTGATGATACACAATTTTAAAGTGAAAAAGTTTCCATGAAAAATAGTCCACGTCTCGACATAACCACATAGAAACCTAGACAAGAGCAAATACTTAGATGTAGGCTAGGTGGAGAAGGCTATGAGTAGCATCCCTGATAGTTCCGTTCAATAGCATCATTCTTTGTCTACCTTGTGTATCTTACGCGTGAAATATTTCATAGATTATTTTTTCTGAGTGGATAGACTCCATTTAGGGTGTTTTTGTGTTTGCATATTTACCAGTTTATTGTTATTTCTAAGGTATCCGAATGGAGATCAGCTCGCGCAGGTGTTTCACGTCTTGTTGGCCCGGTATCCATTTTTGAAGGATCCCAGCAAAAGTGGATTTGTGAGTATTATTCATTGCCATAACATGACTGGAAATGTGTATATCTGTTATGGTTAATATATTTCAATTTGTAGATCGTAAATTTCTACTTCCTTTAAAGCACTTTGCAAAATGTTACTTGGATGTGCTGGCCCAAGGCCGTAGCTAGGGGGTGTTTTGGGTTTTTGAACATCCCCCGAAATGGAAAATGTGAAAAATAATATAATGCATTTAAGAGCACATGATGTAAAAACCATGAAATAAAACCATGAAAACTTCCGCCCGAAATATGTCGGATGACTAAAAAAATAATCAGGTTTTTGGGGAAGGGAAATTGGTGAGTGATGCACCCCCCGAAATCAAATCCTGGCTAAGGCCTTGCGCTGACTTTATTTACTGTAATCAAATATCCGTTAATGTAACATGGTCGGCTAATGTGATCTTTAACCGTAAACAATGGCATCACTTAACTGAATAATGAAACAAAATTATGTCGGTGCACCGGTTAAGTAGCTAACAGGGTAAGCCAAGATCATTATTGTTTGAGAAAGGAATCAAGAGCAGCCAAAAAGAAAGCTGAAAGAAACGTGTGACCCTGGTTATGGTTATCTCTCACTGTTGTAGGCCTACCCTGCAAACTGATGCAATAAATACTTGTCTTGTGTGTAATTTCTATTAAAATGATGTATCGGTTAGATGGTTCAATTAAAAACTACATTGAGTTATTATTATTATTATTATTATTATTATTATTATTATTATTATTATTATTATTATTATTATTATTATTATTATCGGTATGTAAGTTTAGTTTTCGATGTAGTTTTCGCATGAAAATTTCAGATGTAGTTTTATTATTATCATCATCATCATCATCATCATCATCATCATCATCATCATCATCATCATCATCATCATCATCATCATCATTATTATTATTATTTTTGTGTGTGTGCCTTGTGACAGAGAGTATTGAAGTCTTCAGTATTAGCTAAGTTTGCTAAAACAAGAAAACCTCTGGTGTCGGTACAAGAAATTGCCAGAATGCAATCGAAGTTTGGTACACCTGTGAATGCCAGGAGACGCAAAGGAGAAAATGAGTTGGCTGCTGATTCACCAGCTGTAAAGAAATCTCGACCTCATGTAAATATAATAATTCAAAGGATGTTCTTTGTCACATGTTTTACACCTGCATCAGATACATTTCAATTTTATTGTAGGATAAATCTCTATTAAATTTCGGTAGGACATTATGCGGAATGTGTGCGATTGGCGAGTCAGATTTTAGTGGCAGTCATATTTACCATACAATTTTTGCAGCACATAAGTTTGTTTTGTGTTCAGTGTTTGATTTTTTTTATTATTCGAAATATTTTATTTTCTTGTACTCATTTCTATATTTAGCCTTCTGATAGGAAGGAAATGAGAGATTTCGATATGCTAGTCAACCAATGAGTTTCGTGCAGTATGGAAACAATGGTCCTTGTAGAGATCAAAGAAATTTTGGGCCGACACAAACATAATTTGAATTTAAACAGTGTGCCTTCTTGTAGTGTAGAAAAACTTAGATTGCAACTTAAATGACAATTAAAAGTGTCATTATTTCTACTGGAAATCATCATTCGAAGTGAAATTGCAATTATATTTGAAAGCAAAATGTCACAGGTTGTGACTCATCTGTCACATAACACGACTTTTTGCACACCTCGATTTACACAAATGAAATTTTATGCAGTTTTACAAATAGATAAAATGAGTAACTGCTAATACTTTGTTGGCATTGTCTTCTGTGTTGTTTCTATAGTGTGACTTTGTATCTCTAATGGGCCATGGCGAAGATGAAAGTAGTGTTTTGCTCCATGAAACCTGGATTAGAAGTGAAGTGCTTAAGGCAAAACCAAATTGGGAAGAAATTTATGATCGGATGGCACGGACATGTCTACAACGAAAAGCTGTGCTTGCTTCGTGCAGCACGGCAGAAGCTCTAGAGAAGTTTCCATATTTGAAAGTGCCAGAAATAGTAAGTTTATTTTGGAAGTGTATGCATGTAGTTTCTGCAGAAGAGTGGAATACTAAAATTACTGCATGATGTCTATGGTTACTAGTTATCAGTCAGCAGTTGATTTTCAATATAAGTGGCATTAAATGAAAGTAATATATAGATGTAGCACCTGCTGCTATTTATATAGTTGAAGAATCTGGGTGCTGTGGGGTCTTGCTTGCAAGTAAGAACCAACAGAAGGAATAGCAGCCAAATGGAGCACAAATAGTTCTTAGGTCACATACAGGTTTCCTAGTTCTTTGAGTCAATATCCCTAGCAGCATACGTGGCAGCCAAACTATGGGTTGTAGGTTCTTTTGCGTGGAATAGTCTCTCATTGGAGATATGCCTCTTACATAGGGTAGACTTTTTAGCGTTTTTTTTATACTACTTATGACTTGTTTGTATAACCCTAGTTTTATTGGGATAAAAATTGCACTCAATGTCATTCATTCAAATATTTAACACCTCTTTAAGGATACTGCACAGAGGTGCTACTGACTTCAGAATTGCCAAAAAAGACCAATGTTCAAGTGCATATAGAATGTGTCAGAGAGTGACCAAGAAAATGGCACAACTCAAGAAGGTGGCCATTGCATACCGCCTAGCTCAACACAGAAAATGCACGTCTTTGTATAATGGAGGAAGGAAAGAGCAAAAGGGACACAGAGCACACCTCTTTCCACTTAATAGGGAGATTGACCAGTCCAAGTACCAGACACAGTCCATCAAAAATTGAGTAAGTAAGTTGGAGCAAAGCCTAGTTGGCATTGCCTTACCAAAGAAGTGACCCTGTATTCTATACTGTACGAACATTGAAACCTTGCACACCTTCCAGCATGTAATTTAAATCGTTACTGAATTGTGTTTTCCCCCAAAAAGGCATTTTGCACAGAGCACAATACCATTAATGTAGTCTGGCAGACCAGACAGTAATCCATATTGAAGGTAGAAATATTACGTGAAGTAGTATGTAAGTGATTTAATTTATTTTCACTCATGAGAAGCCTTAATTGACTTAAACGGCTAATTTAATATAAAATTAGGCAAAAATAGTAGCCTAGAAAATTAAGCGCTTATAAAGTTCATGGAAAACATCATATACTGGATAGTAGCGTTTTATATAATTATGTGTTCTCTTACAAATTCATATGAAATTGACAAGAACCTACCTTGTTATGTTGCAGTGTGCATTTATGCCAATAATGAATGCCTCTATATATGTATAAATATATGTATGGTCACGACGTCTGGGTCATAGGTCAAGCCCTGTATTAATTTTTGATAGAAGGCAACAGCAAGTGCAGCACATAAGAGAAGAAAAAATTTGTAGCAACCACCTGAAATAGCCTCTTCGTGCTATAATGAATTCATTATAGCACGAAGAGGCTATTTCAGGTGGTTGCCGCAAATTTTTTTCTTCTCTTATTCAATTTGAAATGCATAGATATTGTAAGCCAGCATGAATTTTGTATTGTGCATGTTATTATTAACAGATACTTCATGAGTGCCAGCTCAGATTTCACAAGAGGCTGCAACGTTTGATGGACAAGAACCTACCTTGTTATGTTGCCAGATTGCTTCAGCATAAAAAGCAGTGTGCATTTATGCCAATAATGAATGCCTCTATACAAGAGTGTTTGGAAGAACAACAGAAAAAAGGTATTGTCACATTCAAGATTTTTGGCAACTCTTGAAAAAAAATTGAAATTTTACAGGGAAAATGAAGCATCCGAGTCATAATGAAATAAAAGTGGAAGCTCCATTTGTGGACAGCATCCAATAATGTTTATTCAATAAATGGTTTAGACAGATAGAACAAATGCTTAACTACTGTTGAGAGTCAACCTACAATGCACATAAGGGACGGAGAGTGTTGGTTGTGCAAGAGCGTATACCTTTTATTATGTACGTTATATTAAAAAGGCGCTTATTTAAAACAAATTAAGAAGCTGGAGGATACTATTTATTTTCTATTTTTTAGAGTTGGCAACTGATTTAATAGAAAAAATGCGTTTGTTTGTGCAGGCATTGGTAAGGCGACTCTAGCTAGAGTTTGTAATGAAAGGTGAATGAGCCTCATATGGTTGTTCAGAGTAGCTTTTTGTAAATGCGTGAATGGATTGTGTGCGGTCTCGGTCAAATAGATATATAAATTCTACTATTTGAAGATCCCACTATTGCTCACACTCGTTCCCTTGCCATAATTGGGCCTTCCTTATGGAATTCCCTTCCATTGACTCTGCGTGGGACTCGCCTTTCTGAATAACAATTTACATGTCTCTCTATTTTCAAATGTGAAATGCGTGTTTTCTATTGTGATTAACATATTTTCATGTATGCATGGTTTGTTTGCTTGTGCAAATTATTTCCAATTAATTTTGACTTTGTCTTAGATTTGGAGACACGTGCAGCAATTCTGCAGCTGCCTGTTGTTAATGGGGAAAACATGAAATTGTTCTGTCTATTCAATGAGGTAAGAATTTAGCACTATTAAGTCACTGTTTTTCATGTTAGACATTGTTTCTGTGTGGTCATTTGATATAAGTGGGGAGTTGGGGAGTTATTAAACATTGCTGCTGCATTCTAACGCATGTTATAGCCTCCTGCTGTCATTCTGGCATCTTTCTGCTATACGTTTCAAGGTTTCTATTTGCTTTAAATTTGGCAGGTTGTATTGACTAATTTGGATAAAATGTTGAAAACCATAGTCAGAAATTATAGCCATGAATGCATTGCTAAAAAATAAGATGATGAGTAAATTTAGTAAATTATGGTCAACATTTAGAGGGGTCGATCCGTCTCATTTCATAAGAATGAATAATGCTTAATGTTTGCCACTCGATCATATAAGATCTTGATTAAATTTGCACAGAATGTGCTTTGATGTGTAAAAGCATGCTGTGCAAATTTTTTACAGTATTCTTACTAGTTTATTTTGGTTCAATTTTAAGGAATCCAGGATGACTACGTTTTTCGCAATTTGAAAATTGCGTCTTAATCTGCTGCCACTTGCACTTCTATATGACTTTATTTCTTGTGAATGTTATTATTAATTAGTTTAATCAATTTCTCCAAATTAAATTTTTTTGCTTGTTCATTTTATGCTGTTGCGCAATATTTTGTATTTTAAAGCAGAATGTTTGTTGAATTTGACTTTTCGTTGCTTTTAGGATCCGTTGTCAAACTATCCAGTCATTTCGCTGCAAACATCGAGTGAGCCAAATCCCCTGTTGGTGTCCACCATAAGCATCAAAGCCGATGGGAGAGAGATCATTTCGGACATTGCAGATATTCCACAGGCTGCATGCTGCTTGATTGCTGCCTATTACTTATTGGACATTGAATTTCCTCGCACTCTGAAGAAGACGCTTTGCTTCTTTCAAAGTTGTATCTTCGATATGGAACCACTGGAAAAAGCTCCAGTAGCTGTGGCCAGGCTGCAGAACGAACTCTTGCGAGGAATGTAACTCTAACATTACCTTTTGTTTGACGTTTAGCTCTTGATAGGACTTTTTGGCTAATGATACTCATCCAAAATACCCACATCCTGTGATTTCTATAAATCGTTAGAGCTAACATTGATAGATTTAGTTTTCTTAGTATTTCGCCAATAAATAACCCGGAAGTAAATGTGCTGATTGTATTTATAGAATCCTTCTAAAGAATCGTAGCTTAGGTTACTTTCAAAGTGTCTTTGACATGTGTACTAGTAACGCAGATGGCTTCCTGAAGTAAGCTGAGCTTTCCAAATCATGTACCTAGACTGTTTACTTTGGAAGAAACATGACCTTCATGTGCAGTAACGTATATAGCTTACAATTGATGTACTTCCTGTGTAGCAACATACAGCTTCCATTCGAAGTAACCTGAGCTTAACATCTAAAAACCTAGATGCCATGGAGATACCTAGTGCATTCCTATACAAGTACCCTGAGCTTGCTATGTTGTAACCTAGTCCGCTTTCTCTTGAAATCGCCTGAGCTTGCCAAGTAACCTGAGAAACCTATGCCTCTTCCTTTGCAAGTAACGTTAGCTTGCCACGTAGATACCTAGACGGCTTCCTATACAAGTAACTTGAGCTTGCTATGTAGAAACCTAGTCCGCTTTCTTTCGAAATAACCTGAGCATGCTATGTAAAAACCTAGAAGGCTTACTTTCGAAGTAACCTAAGCTGGCCATGTAGAAACCTAGAAGGCTTACTTTCGAAGTAACCTAAGCTGGCCATGTAGAAACCTAGAAGGCCTACTTTCGAAGTAACCTAAGCTGGCCATGTAGAAACCTAGAAGGCCTACTTTCGAAGTAACCTAAGCTGGCCATGTAGAAACCTAGAAGGCTTACTTTCGAAGTAACCTAAGCTGGCCATGTAGAAACCTAGAAGACCTACTTTCGAAGTAACCTAAGCTGGCCATGTAGAAACCTAGAAGGCTTACTTTCGAAGTAACCTAAGCTGGCCATGTAGAAACCTAGAAGGCCTACTTTCGAAGTAACCTAAGCTGGCCATGTAGAAACCTAGAAGGCTTACTTTCGAAGTAACCTAAGCTGGCCATGTAGAAACCTAGAAGGCCTACTTTCGAAGTAACATAGACGGCTTACTTTAGAGGCAACATGTGCTTGCCACGTATAAACCTAGAAAGCTTCCTTTCGAAGTAACCTACAGCTTCTTTAGAAGTAACCTAAGCTCGCCACGTAGAAACATAGACAGCTTACTTTAGAATCAACATGAGCTTGCTATTATAGTAACTTAGATGGCTTACTTGCGAAGTAACATTTGAAAGTTACTATATGGTATGGTTAAGCTATCCACCTGACGGACAACGCGAAGTAACCTTGACCTTACCTTGTGGTAAGGTAGACAAGTTACTTTCCAAGTAACTTGTGTAGGTTACCATGTGACATACCTTAACCTATCCACCTGACGGACAAGCTGAAGTAAGCTTAACCTAACTATATGACATGGTTTGTGCTTAGAGTGTACACTATGAATGACGTTCACCGTTGCGTCAGGCGCTTGACAACTGCATACAGCTCCACTGAATGTTCAGTAGCCTATACACAGAATGAGAAAAAAGAAGAAGACGAAGACGACGACGACGACGACGAAGAAGATGATGATGATGATGACGATGACGATGACGATGACGATGACGATGACGATGAGGACGATAACGATGACGATGACGATGATGATGATGATCATGATGATGATCATGATGATCATGATGATGATGATGATGATGATGATGATGATGATGATGATGATGATGATGATGATGATGATGATGATGATGATGATGATGATGATGATGATGATGATGATGATGATGATGATGATGATGATGATGATGATGATGATGATCATGATGACGATGATGATGATGATGAACCTGGATTTTCCCCCTCCCAAAAAAGTAGAAAGACTATATTAAACACTGTAAATTGCAAATAGTCAAATGAAGTCAACACGAGCCGCTAAATTCTATGCCTGCTGCTGTTGCATCATTGCATGAGTAGTGTTTCAATAACAGTCTGCTATTTATAGGTGTCTAGACAATTCGGAGATAGACAATTATTCAGAGCAGGTAAACGAAATTGTTTGTATAGCTATGAGTTATATTGTTGCTCAAATAGAAGTTGCATTTATTAAAATAATTCTGAAAATAATGATGAAAATATTGTTGCATAAATAGAAGTTTGTTAATTGGAAGTTGGATTTATGCAAAATTGAAAATGATTCTTGCTCCGAAGGAGTTGGATTGATGAAAGTGATAATTCTTGACCGCTTCAAATTGCCTTGCTCCGAATTGTTCAACTTCAAATTATCCTGCTCCGAATCGTCCTGCTCCGAATTGTCCTGCTCCGAATTGTCCATGAACCGTTTCAATTATAGTCCCGGGTCTCATAGTATAGCCTATACTTGCAGAAGCAGAGCTAACACGAGAGACAGCTATCTATGGTCAATGAAATGTTAACGACCATTATTTTTCTAAGTCTCAGCGTTAAAGGTTAGGTCGGGTGGTCAATCACCTTCGTTGCCGTCTGTTCTTCCGTCCACAGTGTGGAGTCGTTGTACTCATCACAGCCGAGTTGGCAAGACAGCGCGTGTGCGGGATAAGAAATCTGGAAATAAATTCCTGCCGTGGTAGGGGCTCGAACCCCTCTGCATGCGATCGCCAGCTCGACACTCTAACCACTCGACCATCGAACAGCAATACATTTGACGTCTGTATACGCTGAGAAATCCATGTAAACAGGAATCATATAGTTTCATCGTAATATATCGGTTCAACAGGGAGTTGAGATCAGCCGAAGTCAATGTAACAGAGACTTCGCTTCCATGGGTCTATTGTTAAAGGTTATTAATCAACTGATCTCGTGAATATATAGTAATTAATGCTCGCGCAGGTCCATTGCACTGATGTAGCCTATATATTACGTCCATATAATTGTGTAATATGTATAATTTGTATATGCATGAACATATGCATATATGTATATATGCATATGTAGGCTACATATTACATGCTGCATATATAATATTCATTCATTCATTCGAGTATTTATATAGCTCCTCTTCAAGGAAACTACTCAGAGGCGATCCTGACTCCAGTACGGACAAACAGAACAGTTTTTAAGTGCTTATAGAATGTGTCAGAGAGTGATACAGGGAACACATATAAGATCTATATATAAAATATATATAAAATTTAGTGCATATATAACTATAATATGCATATATATATAAATATATATATACAATTATACAATATTGTGAGCGTGCGTCAGCCGACAGAGGGTCGATTCGTTCGTCACATCTTCCGCCATGATTCTAATTATATTATCAACTCCATGGCAAATTTCATTCCCACATCATAACAATTATTATACCGACCTCCTGCCGATTCAAAGAACACTGATGTCACGACTAAGCATGCGATTCTGTGAAATCACACACACACACACACACACACACACACACACACACACGCACACACACACACACACACAAAACACCTACGGATAGACGCACATCTACAGACACACACAAACACACCTACAGATACACACACCTACAGACAAGCACACAAGCACAGCACCCACCAGCACGTACGGTGTGCAATGTGAGATCGGCGCTTTTCTATCGCGATTTTATCGTTGACTCTAACTATTCATTATTGCATAATTCGTTCGGTTATAATAATAACAAAATGGAAGGACCACGAATGTTAAAGATTAAACGTCAATTTAACGCTTATGAATTTAGCGTCGGGCCCTCCTGTGAAGCAAGTAGCTTTCATTTTCATGGTATTGAACAGAACGATTAAATACACATTGTAGAAGGCGTGTCGCTAGTTATAATAATAGACATACACAAGGAAATGTTACGGCAAAATTTTAGCAGTTTGGATTTAGAAACAGAAAACATTATAAGGTGGTTTCTTTTCTTGACCCCACGGAAGTGGCAGGAGAGGGAATTCCAGAGGGCAAGGTCAATGGGGGAGAAGTAGGCCTATCCAAAGTTTGGACTAAAGTGTACCGAGTTCATTCTCTTGTATGTATACTGTATAGGATTCTCTTGTATGTATACTGTATAGGCCTACGCTTCGTGTGGAGCATAAAATCTGAGGCTGGATGTCTGCTGGGTGTTAACTGCATGATAAATGAATGCATAGGAAGAGATAGAATAATGGACTCGGCCAAGAGTAGCCTACATTGGATTCTAATCAATACCAGAGATACGTCTTTCAAGATAATCGTAATCGCGATCGTAATCTTCAGATTTCTAAAGTGCCACTCTAAAGCCAAGCGCAGGGCACCAGCTTATTCACGAGCGCTGACAACCACTAAGAGAAGTCTCACGGAGGAATATATACACTCAATGGAATGCGATTAACATCCGTTGTCGCTTCTTTCTCTTTCCGGATGGATCAATGTGTTGCGGACCATGGATCACAAGAAGTCAATGGGTATAACTTTAGTATACAGGTCTATAATTGTGTATTTTGTGTTTTTCTTGTGCCATGCGGTTCCAAGCTTGACCTTGTCCATGACACGGTACCGAATCAGTTCATCACGACCTTTTTCATGGATTCATTCTATGGACTTACGTAGCGCCCCTTCAGGAAAATCTACTCAGGAGCGATTCCAGCCCAGCCACGGCAACAGAAGAAGAACCTTAAGAGATTTAGCCTATGAAACAAAGTTTGATTGACCAGATGTATAATAAAATGATGCAATTTTGAAAGGAGCTTATTCCAGATGAACGGCTTGTGTAGCCGACACCCTATTGAAGACAGTTCAGTTCGTCAGTGTAGTACCTAAGCGAGTCGTTATAAAATTTCAAACGCAAAAGTAAATCGCGGTTGAACATGAATTGAATTAACGACGTTGGCGCATTAGAGTATTTATTCCTATCTCTGAGATTCGTATGCTCGTGTAGATAACGGGGCTATAATGATGAGCACGACTATTGAAGTTTCCACTGCGTATACCATGCAACATTATCGCAGTCCCAATGTCTTCCTGTCTGTTTTCGTGTGTCTGTATACGTCTGTCTTTGAGTATAGTGTATCTGCTAGACACTCAACACAATAGCAAAGCAAGCGAATGTTTACAATCGGATACATGAAGCATCGAGTTTGTGTGATGCAATTGCAGCCATAGCCTACGTATCGACAGTCACGCGGTATAATATACAAATGGTTATGTGACATTAATATCGGTAATTTACAGTAATGGTGCACGTTATAACTTCAATATAAGCCTCAGCATTCTCATTCGTACCAAGCAGCATCGAAAATACTATGGCTTCAAACTCTGACGGAGGATTTTCCTGTTACAGTAGTCTTGCGTGACGTGGTTCAGTTAGACCGACGGTTTCACGAGGGTAATGGGACGAAATATGGATGTGCCAGAGAGAGTGTTTAGCAACTCGGCTTATGCGAAGAAGCACGAGAATGGTAAGGAGGAAGAGAAAATGGCATATGCGAGAAGACGGAGCAGGAGGAAGAAGAAAAGAAAACTAGAGCATCCACTTGTTGACGCGGTGGTGTAGTGTGTATGTTCGTTGCCTTGCAGCCAGAGGGTTGCAGGCTTGAATCCATGCAACTCAAGCCACCTCGTAGGGACCTTGGGCAAGTCCTTCACTCGCAATTGCTCAGCGGTTCGGCGTGAGACTCCGATGCAGTGTCCGCGCTGCAGTCTGGAGCGCCTCTGAGTAGCGAGCTTGAAGTGGCGCTATAACAAGTGCAAATAGCCTGCAAACACTACGCTACAGAAGTTTATCTCCCACCCAGGGAATTTCCTGCACGTGCTTCTCATGCAGACGATTTTCCAAGACACACCAAAGTTTGCCTTCCCTGCGTGAGAGGTAAAGTTCTTGGATGAATCAAAAGCAAAGGCAGAAGCGAAGTAAAAGTCCAACTTCCACAAAGCCGTCGGTGGATTTGGAGCCTCTGCATAAATAAACTAAGTACGTAGGTTTACGCCTAAGTAAGCACTGTTTATTAGAATATTAGATCATGTGCTCAAACTTGCAAGCAACGATCATGCCCACAGTGGCGAAAAAGTAACACAGCAGTACATTATTCGAATATCCAATAAAAATCAAAACCGATGCAATTATTATAAACATTTAGAGAACGACGACGACCTGTTTTAGGTCAGCTTTTTTCTTCAACCTCGATCTGAGGAACATGAATATTACTCGTGTGTGAAAACGAAACCAGATCAGATCTTTGGATACAAGCATTAAAGCCTATATTGTGTGCATCTAGGCTTGTCTACTCATATAATCAAAGCACGTCATGCACTCCTCGCTGCTTCGTGCCCTCCATGTTATCTCTCGTGTCAGTAATACCCCGAGATATTCGTCATTAGATATCTGGCGAATAGAACAAATAGGTACATTGTCCCATTTATGTATATGTATGCAATTATATGCGACCTGGTGGCAGACCGGTAACGCGTCCGCTCTCGGAGCGGCAGGTTGCGGGTTCGACTCTGGGTAACGACCTTGGGCAAGTTGTTCACGCACACGTGCCTCTGTCACCAAGCAGTATAATTTGGTACCAGCGTAAGCTGGGAAGTAAACAGCAAGTCCTGCGATACACTGGCCTCGTATCCAGGACCTTGGGATTCGTCCATTGCTGGCTCAGGGCCATGGAAAAGGAGATGAGCGCCTCCCTATGTTCCTCATGGAACGGGATAGGACTTTACTTTTACTTTATGCAATTATATAATGTATGTATGAGCTATATATAGACCTATGTAAGTATAAGCTATATAAGTATATGCTGTATAAGTATATTATAAACTTATAGGCCTATATATACTTATATGCTTATATATGTTAGATACTTATATAGCTCCAAAACGTTTCTGAATATCTACCTATAGCGCTATTAAACCTCCTTATACGATAACCATGCGGACACGACACACGTATCTCAAGTTTTAGTTCGTGACTGTAGCATATATTCGACCTGTAAGTCGATACCAATGCAAAAATTGCCAACATCCGACTGTCAGCGTATATTATGATTCTAGTTGATATTAATAGTTGGTCTGACCTTATAGAGACGTGTCCATTAAATTTGTGCAATAACCTATTCAGACCTGCATTCGGCCTGTATGGTATTACCACCACAATAATTGTTGTCTTTTGTTCCTTCTTAAAATCCTACAGACGACGCTGGCGTGGCAGGTGCAGTGCCTTCTTCTTCTTCTTTAGTTCTCTGCCGTCAGGCAGGTTCATATGTCCAATGACGCCACGCGTATCTGTTCTGTGCATCCTCCTTTAGTCTTCTGTAACCATCCTTTGCCATCATCCAGTCCAGTAGCATTGTTCTTGGTCTTCCTCTTGTCTTTTCCCCTCCATTCTTCCTTCTATAATGTCCCTTACTATGGTGTCGCTCCTCAGGACGTGGCCAATCCAGTTTCTCTGCCGCCTCCGTATTGTCTCCAGCATTGACCTTCTCTCTCCGACCATTCGCAGTATTTCTTCGTTCGTCTTGTGCTCCTTTCAGCTGACATGCTCCATTCGTCGCCAAATCCACATTTCGATAGCTTCCAATCTTCTTATGTCATCCTTTCTCATTGTCCATGTTTCTGACCCATACAGAACTACACTCCATACCAGCGTCTTGACCATTCTCTTTTTTAGTTTCAAATTTAGCTTTCCTCTGAGGAGTTCCCCTCTTTTGTTAAATGCGTCTTTTCCCATGGCTATTCTTCTTTTTATTTCCACATGGCATCTTGCATCCTCTGTGACCATACTTCCTAGGTAGCAGAATTTCTCCACCTGCTCTATTTCCTCTCCGTTTACTGTGATCTTAATTGCTTTCTCTCCTCTCTTGTTTATCCTCATAGCCTTTGTCTTCTTTATGTTTATTTTCATGTCGTATTCTGTTGATATCATATTCAGTCGATTCATCATTCTTTGTAATCCTTCTTGAGTTCCTGTCAACATTGCGAATCTCAGAGCTTTTATCAGTCTTCCTCCTACCTTTATCCCTTCATTCACTTCTTCCAACGTTTCTCTTACAATTTCTTCTATGTAGATATTAAATAGTATTGGGGAGAGTGGACATCCTTGCCTCACACCTCTTCCTATCTTTCCCGGTTCCGAGTATTCTCCATCAATTCTTATTTTCACTTTCTGTCCCATATATAGATTACCAATCAATCGCCTTTCCTGCCATTCCACACCTATTCGTCTTAGCGCATTCATCAACTTCTTCTAGTCCACCCTGTCAAACGCTTTTTCATAGTCAACGTAACATATATATATATATATATATGTCTTGCCCATGCTGGATGCTTCTTTCCGTTAAAATTCTCAGTGCTGCAATTGCATCTCTTGTTCTTCTTCCCTTCCTGAAGCCAAATTGATCGTCTCCAATGCATTTATCTTTTTCTGCTCTTGACTGTAGTCTTTTTGTGATGACTCTAAGTAGGATCTTTGATGCATGGGTAAGGAGGCTTATAGTGCGGTGGTCCTCACATGTTGTTGCATTCGGTTTTTTCTTGATTGGAATCATTATAGTTTGCAAGAAATCTTCCGGCCACGCTCCAGTATTGTATATGTCTTGGCACAGCCGCACCAATTCCCCCATTGTCTTTTCTCCAAGGTTCCTCAGTATCTCTATTGGGATGTTATCTATTCCCTCTGCTTTGTTGTTTTTCATATCACTGATTGCGGCCATGACCTATTCTTTAAGCAGCTCCATTCCTCTGTCGTTTTCATTCTGTGCCTGTTCCTCCTCTTCGTTCTCCAGACTACTGTTTCCCATGTATAACTCTTCCACGTATTCTTTCCATCGACTCCTTATCTCGTCTGGTTCCTCCAGCAGTCTGCCATCTTTGTTCTTGATTGCATTTCCTCTACCCACATTCGGCTTCTTTCCCAGTGACTTGATCCTGCTGTAGACTAGATCGCGGCGTCCTTTTTCCTGAAGCATTTCTATCTCCTTGCATCTCTCCTCCCACCATTCCTCTTTTGCTTTATCCGTTGTTCTCCTTAATTGGTTGTTCAGTCTTTTGTACTCTTTCTTTGCCTCTTCGGTACTTTGGTGCTTCCATTTTCTTCTTTCTTCCATGTCCTCTAGCATCTTCGGTGTTACCCATGGTTTACGAGGTTTCATGCCCGTCTGAAATCCCACAATCTCTGTCGTCTCACTAATCACAATTTCCTTTAGGTTTTTCCACCTACCTTCTATTGTTTCATCCGGACTTATCTCCTCTACCCTTTCCTCTATCCTTTCTGACAGTTCGTTACATTTCGACTTCATATTTTCCTTGTTCCATTTTCTTTTAGCCATCCTTTTCTTTTTGACTAACTTAAGTTGCAGATGCAATGTCATGGCTACAAGATTATGGTCTGTATCTGCATCAGCTCCCGGGAGGGTTCTTGAATTCTTTACGCTGTTCCTGTATCTTTCTCTGACCATGATGTAATCTAGTTGATACCTTTCCCCATCTCCTGGTGCCTTCCATGTATATCTGCGCCTTTTTTCCTGTTGGAACCATGTGTTTGTCACTACAAGGTTTTGTCCTTTGCAGAATTCCACCAGAGTAGAGGAAATACAATGCAGTAAGCCCCTCCACGTTTTCTGGCCCGTCACTGTTTCTGGCCCGTCACTGTTTCTGGCCCGTCACTGTTTCTGGCCCACCACTGTTTCTGGCCCGTCACTGTTTCTGGCCTGTCACTGTTTCTGGCCCGTCACGTGACTGTATGACGTCATGTGTAATGTATACTCTCACGAAAGACCCATGTTTTTGGCCCAGTGGGTTATAAACCGTCACGCTTCACTGATCATGGTCTTTGATCCTTTCTTTTGATCTTTTGTTCTTTTGTATTGGACGCTGAAGGGACGGGGACGGGGAAGGGAAGGGGAAGGGCTGGGGAAGGCGATGCGGGCCCCTCCCCTCCCCCTAACCCTAACCCTAACCCTCCCCCTAACCCTAACCCTAACCCTAACCCTAACCCTAACCCTAACCCTAACCCTAATCCTAACCCTAACCCTAACCCTAACCCTCTTTCGATTTTTAAGATTCTTTCACTATAAGACATGCACTATTTTAAAATTATAAGAGGCCTGTGTCGATTTGCAAGTTTTTGTTTTAACTTGTGAGGAATTCGCCAGACAATTCTTTTAAAACGGTAGATCGCTTTATAGGTCGCACACTATAAGGCACGTAGTATTTTAAAATTATAAGAGGTGGATTTCGATTTTCACCAGCTGCTACAGCTGCTTAGTCATTCTCAACTCAGTTCTTTTAAAGAATCACAATTTATATGGCGCCACATGCACTATAAGATGCGTACTATTTTAAAACTATAAGAGCAATGTTTCGATTTTAAGATTCTGTACAAGGCTTTTTTCTGTTCATTTCTTTGACTTGTGAGCGATTCTCTTCTCATTTCTTTTAAAATGGTAATTTACTTTATAGGCCAGGCACTGTAAGACATGTTCGATTTTTTAAGATTCTGTTTTGATTTGTAAGGTATTTTTCTGCAAACGCAATGAAAGAACATCTATCATTTATTTTCAACAGCTTTTTATTTGTACATGTCACATACAAATCGATGCGATAAAAAATCGTTAAGTCCAGTGTCTTTTGAGAACATGTTGCAAACAGCATTAACATTATAACCTCTAGATCTATGCAAAGCGTAAAAAATACAGTAATGTCCGCAATATCTACTGCTTATACTCTGAATCTGTTTACTAGTGTATATCCAATTTGAGCAATGGGTGTGTAAAAATTGCCTGAATGGAATGTCCGGTTGTCGCCCGAATGAGTCAAAAAATTCCCCATATGTAGGACTTTCGATATACAGCACTACCCAATGTATACCCGGCTGACCGTATCTGTCTGTATTACATACAAGGATACTAGGCTTATTTCTATGTATTGTAGACGGGAGTCGATCGCTAGCGAAAACACCCAAAAACATGGAAGCGCACTTTCTATCTCTTCGCAGATAATTTTCTATCGTTATGCCGTCCATCTTCTTCTTCTTTAGTTGTTGTAGTCGAAAAGAACGTTGCGTGATCGGTCTATTTCCAGTATGTTTTCAAACTCGGCAAATGCAATAACGTTAATGGTAGCATCCAAGGCCTGTGCAAATTTTATATCGACTCGCACGTTTCCACTTTTCAGCAAATTAAAATGATCGCCCTCTGCTAAATCGGGTGTTAAATCGAACGCGTACAAGCAATACCCGTGTGCGTAATCTTCTCTGCTAATATCGTTGTCTTCGTTTCTTTGCCATTTGCCCGTCCCCATAAAGAGCGAAGCATAGGCGTTTACAAACTGATTGGCTGCAAAGTTAGTTTCCAAGGGTTTTATACTTTGTTGCTGACCGTCCAGATATACTTTTAATTGTGATACATTCATGTGTTTGAAATTGAATGGGTTCTTCGTATAGCTGCCGTTGAACGAGTCATTATCGATACAGCCAAGAACGATGCGAGTGGGAATCTGACCGGTGAAAAGACACTCCTGCGTAACATCCAGATTCCCTCTGGGAACCGTAAAAGTCTTGCAAACGGCCCTTCGAATGGGAAACTTCAGATTTCCAATCTCTAGCGCTTTCGCGTGTGCGAGGAAGACTGATGGACTTAACTTGACTTTTCTGACATACAATTTGCATTCCAATATTTTTACTTTGTATGCAGCCCCAGCCGCCGAGGACATAAGACAGAATGAATCTTTATTTCTTACGAACCGTATTTTTATATTAATGTCGTTTGGCAAGAATTTTTCCTGGAAGAATAGATCGCTGTGAATGCTGCCCAGCATATCGACAACGCGGCCTTCGTCTGTCAGAGCGCTACGCTTCTTGAATCCAGCGTTCGTACCTGTATCATCGTGTGGGTTGGCTTCTTCGAAGCGGCTTGCAGTGTCTTTGTAAAAGAGAGCAGAGGTGAGTTGTGAATTTTTGCTTGACGTTCCGTAACTGAGCAGGGTCTCGAGATAGCTTCTATATGCATACGTGTTATTTGACGAAGTGACAAGAGTGTCGTTTAGAGTTATATCAACTTCGGAAAAAAGACTGTGTAGGAAAAGATTGACTGGTCCAACATGATCTCCTGCATCTGTACCTTCGTTATTCGCTCGTATGATAGACGCTCTGACGAACAGCTGTGTGTTGGACAGATCGATGTAATCTTGACCTGCCCCACTTATGCTGAATTCTATAGGTGTGCCTTGGGATATCGTTGCTATTGGATTATATTCCACGTACGAACCAGATTCTATGCTGGTCTGCGTAGGAGGAACGCTGAAAAGATCCAATTCGCTCTTTGCACACTCGCAAGACTGGGGATGAACGAAGGCCATTTTTAAACTGTGCCAAATATATCTTCCTTGATTCTTTTCTTATTTCTTCTCAGTGAACGCTTACGTCTCTTCCGTCCGCTACCACTTTGAATATTGAAATCTTTTGAAGATGTAAACGCCTTTATACCTTCTGGCACGCGGCGCTTGGCAGCCTCCACGATCGGATCGCCATCCGCCACATCGTTCGCAATCTGAAGACCTGTTCTCAAGGCTTGCTTACCAAGGGCTTTAGCACCAGTCTGTATAAGTGGCCATGCGCTTCTAAAGAGCCCGCTAAGAAAACTACCAATTCCATGACCGCGCTGAAGACGAGCTCCCTGAAAAAACGGCATACCATTGCCGCTTTGCTGCATATAATAGTCTTCGTACGCCAAACGACTTGCATCGCAACAGAATGGCTTTTTCATTGCAAAAGATATGGAATTTTACAGTGCCTGAAGTGTAGTGTGACGATGCACTTTCCGCTTTCGAATGAAACTGGATCACCCGTGTCCGTCCTTATATGCAGCTCTATAGAGTCGAAATTTTTCTGCTGCACAGCTATATGTAAATGGGCTTTTCGTAGATCGTACGCACATTGCCGCCAGCATTACCATCGACGTTAACTATTCTGAGTAAGGGCGCTTTTGTATCTCCCACGTGCACATGTTCGAGCACATCGCAATAAAGATATAACGCAGAAAATCCTCGATTTATGTCGCAAGTTCTATCGCCAACAAACTCGAAAATGGCCTCGTCGTCCTGGCCGTAGTTGAGAATTGGCATCTGCTGAGCATCAATACCAAGCATCGAACATAATGCACGCGAAAAATGAATCTTTGTACCTTTGTTTATATCGCCCATCAATCTTTTTGTTACTGTATCGTATCTAAATTTTGGAAATTCGAGCAAATCATTTTCCTCGGCAACCTCTCTTATAAATTTGTTTATATAATCGATAAGTTGCTGTGCTGTTTCGTAGTAGCCGGCCGGAACCCAACGACTTTTAAATATAGGATTGCTTTGCATCGATCCACTTTCGGTGAACCTTGCGTGCGTGTATGTTATTCCGCCTTCTTGACGGTCTAAATTGTTCCACGTGTGAGGATAGAATAATTCTAGAAGGGCAACCTCCCAATGGCCGCTTAGAGAAATGGGGTTCTCCAGACGCGTTGTAAATTGCGCTATAGTATTATTCGGGTAAAATGCCGCGGAGCTGTTGCTAGGCAAAGTGAGATAGAAGTGCGCCATTATTTACTCAAGACTGAAATTTTTGCACTGTCTGAAATGAAGTACAACGAAGGACTTTCCATGTTCGAATGGGACCGATTTTCCGTTACAGCCTCTCATATATATTTCTATCGAATCGAAATTCTTCTGCTGAATAGGTACGTATATACCGGACTTGTACAAAACGTGCACAGTATCGACGCTTTTATCTTCTATATTAACTATGCGAAGTAAGGGTGCTTTCGAATCGCCAAGCGCCACAGATTCAACCAGATTGCAATACACGTATATATGTGAGAAGTTAGGATTTATATCGCATCCGTAATCAGATTGCCAGTCCCAATCTGGAACCTCATCCCACGCTTTAATATAGTCCTCGTAACGCTCATGGTAAAAATAAGTGCCGTAATTGTTGTTTTCGATAACTTTATGTCTTTCGTCTATACCTAAAATATTGCACAGATGTTCTGAGAAGGTTACTCGTGCAGCGAGATTTATTTTACCGCAGACTCTTTTCGTTATCGCATCATATCTAAATTTCGGATATTTCTCGAGCGAATGCAATTCGGCAGCATCCTCTATATTCTTATTTATGGCATCTACTATAGCATCAATATTTTCGTAATATCCGGCGGGCAGCTGCCAAGAGTGGTGAATCGTTGCGCATACTGCGTCGATGCTTCCTCTTTTAGGAGCTTGGTCAAATGTGAAGCCGCCCTGGCCACTTTGCACGTTGTACCACGTGTGCGGGTACTGCATTTGCAGAAGTCCGACTTCCCAGCGACCTTTGAGGGAGATGGCATTTTCCAACTTCGTTGTAAAGTGGGCTGTAGTATTGTTGGGGAAATGCTGCATGGAACTATTGCTTGGAAGAGTAAGATAAAAATGCGACATTGTCGTTTGCATCCTCTGACAGACTGTGAGAAATTCTTGCTAGACTTTGAATATATCCTGAGTCCAAGAGTTGAACTTGTCTTCATAGCCTCTCCATTTGACAAAATATTCCGTCTTACCGCGCCGCTTACGACTTTTCAGAATTTTTTCGACCGTGTAAATATCGTCTTCTTTTAATATTCTTTGTAGCTCAAATTGGTAGAATTTACCTTTTATTTTTTCGCCACTTAAATCTTCGAGTTCATAGGTTACGGGGTCGGTAGGCACACGAGTTACAATCTTAAAGATTTCCGTCGACCAGCTCGGCAAGTACCCCTTCTGGAATGCTATCCTGGCCTTTGCGATTCTAACTTTATCGTTCACTTCGTATTTCCAATTGGCTGGGCGCTTCTTCTCGCCGTACAATCGTTTTATAATAATATTTTCGTTAACCTTAGAAACCTGACTGGGTGTCATGGCTATAGATCTGTGATACGTGTTGTTGTACGAATGAACTAGATCTTGTAAAATATCTACATATCTATACGTATTTTTATAAGTAAAGTATTTCCACATCCTAGTCTTAAGAGTTCTATTGAATCTCTCAACCACAGAGGCTTTTATGTCACTATTTTCGGACGTGTAAAAGCGAATAGAATTTTTACGAAGCATGGATTGAAAGGATTTATTAAGGAACTCTGTCCCCTTGTCAGTTTGCAAATTAGCCGGCTGTCTTTCTAAAAGAATGGATGAAAAGGCTTCGACCAGAGCCGCGCCAGTCTTTGATTTTAACGGGAGTGCCCAAGCATATTTAGACAAGACATCTATACAGGTTAAAATGTATTTATTTTTATCGTTATGTTTCGCCAATGCCGAAAGATCCGCCAAGTCTGCTTGCCACAGATTGTCAATACCTGGTGCGAAAGTTTTTCGCCTTCTAAAGTTCAGCCTAACAGGTTTATGCAAAGTGTACGCATCTTGTTTAATCAGCCAATTTTTAACGTCATTAGTTTTAAAGTCAGAATGTTTTTTAAAGGAAGTCACACCGGCGAAGCTTCCGGGTGTTTTGGGGTCGAAGTACGATTCCATCAGTAAGTCAGCCAGGCCGAAGAAGAAGGCGACAACGAGGAAAGCTGCTGTTTGCCGTGAGTGCTCTTTGGCGTAACTGTTGTCGATTCGTCCGTGGAATCGTTAATATAGGTCCAACGTTCTTTATTTCCTATAAGTTCGCGAGGAATGTTTGAGTCTTTAAGAGCGTCGGCCAAGAGTCGCCAGCCGGTGGGTGGAGAAGCTGTCGTGCGTTTTCTCATAAGATCGTTCACCAAATCGACCATGTGTGTTTTCGGAATAGTTGCATCCTTCAAAATAAGTTCACCTTTAGAATTCCAGGCCAAGTCTGGATTGCTCTTCATATGCGTTAAAAGTTGAGCAGCCTGTGTTTTCCATTTCTTTGGAACTGTCTGCAAGACTTGCGCCTCTATGCTGCTGCTGCTGCTGCTGCCGATAGAGTCTGTAGATTCGGTAGATTCCGCCGCCTCCGCCGCCGCCGCCGCCGCCGCCGCCGCCTTTTCTTTAGTTTCGAATTTTGTAACTATGCTGGGTTTGTCAATGTTCAAGTAACGACTCAAACTGTTGGTATACAATTTGGCTTTATCATCGTCTGCAATATTCCTATGCAGAATATCATACATCTGTGTATCCAATTTCGATAATGTTTTGTCCAGCATTGTCTCCTTCCATTTCTCTATCTGTCTAGGCTCCACCAGCACCATTTTCTTCGTATGATCCATATTATATTTTATTACTCAACAATGTTCCCAGAAAAGAAAGCACAGGGGTTAGTAAGGCGCCTATGAAGCCTCCTGTCTGGACTATGCGTTTCTTGATTTTAACACGAGTCTTCTTGGATGCAAGCTTTCTCAGCTTGTGTTTGAATCGACCGAGTCTTTTCTTCTGAGCAACTTTCAAAGGTACAGTTCCTTTTAAAATGTTGAGCGCACACTCGCAAAGGCAGCAAAGCAGTGAAGAATTACACTCCTTTAAAATTCGTTTCCTTACTTTAGGTGAAGATTCTTTAAGCAGCCTGAGTTTCGCAAACTTCTCCTCAATGGCGTCGGACATTTTGGTTGAATGAGAGATGCAGCGCGGTCAGGCGTTTATATTCATTTCCTTACATAGACATAATGCGTCTCGCCTGGGAAAATGTTTGACCTTATGCGACAACGTTCGTCAGTTTCCGACCTCAGATCGACCAAAAGATAACCGAAAGGTGCCATGGTCGCATCTTGGAAGGCCTCTATCATGAAATTTGCCCTGCCAGGAAACATCTGTCGTGCTAGTATTGCAACCTGCGTGCTGTCTCTAACATTTTTGAAGAGTACAAAGTAATGCGCATTCAAACTGATTGTTCTTGCGTGCTTTCCACTATAGAAAAGATTTTGCGTCAGGTAGAGTATAGAAACATTCATATGATGACTAATCTTTGTAAACAATTTGGTTACTCTCTCGTCAGTTTCACTCATAAGATCGTCTAAAATGAGCAGAGTCTTTTGCTTGCCATCGAAAATAGCCAAGTCGGGCAAGCCTTCGTGAAATTGGACGTGTGCATATTTATCAAAGATTTCTTGGTATATACCATAACACCATATAATTTTTTCTATTGCGGGTTTGACCATATAGTCTAAATGATCTATAAATCGTAAAGTGAAGTTGGTTTTTCCTGATCCGCTAGGCCCGCTGATTATTGCAGAGAATGGATGCATCCAAGTTGGGTCCATTTTAAAAAGTAAATACCATTTGAAGCATACAGCTGTTTTTATACTAGATATATTCTGACGGTTCCAAGAATGCGCTCGTCGCATGAGGGACAGTGTGTTGCAATGTCCGCACAGGGATTGCACATATTCACATGCCTACACGGAAGAGATAATGACTGCACTTGCTTTTCTTTACAGAGTATACAAGTAACTGTTTTCTTCAGCTTTTCATTCTCCGCTTTAAGTTTCATAGTGCTATACTTTACAGCGTTTTCATCTTCGCTGTGATTGCTCACATCGTCGTCTTCACCTTGACACATTATACATTCACATTTGTAGTTTCCACACACATCCATTTCGCATTTAACAGTGTTAGGTCCCATATCAGCTGCTGTTGCCACTATTTAGAAGATTCAATATGAAATGAATGCTAATGAAAAGAACGCGCTTCTTATAGGCTTCCTTGTAGTGGTATGGCGCCATATAAATTGTGATTATTATTAGCGCATGCAGCGATATATTATTCTATGTTCTATTTATAAAAATATGCTGAAGGATGATGATGACTAAGCAGCTGCTGTGCAATTGAAATGTGCTGATGAAGCTCTTAAAAAATCGAAAGAGGATTAGGGTTAGGGTTAGGGTTAGGGTTAGGGTTAGGGTTAGGGGGAGGGTTAGGGTTAGGGTTAGGGGGAGGGGAGGGGCCCGCATCGCCTTCCCCAGCCCTTCCCCTTCCCTTCCCCGTCCCCGTCCCTTCAGCGTCCAATACAAAAGAACAAAAGATCAAAAGAAAGGATCAAAGACCATGATCAGTGAAGCGTGACGGTTTATAACCCACTGGGCCAAAAACATGGGTCTTTCGTGAGAGTATACATTACACATGACGTCATACAGTCACGTGACGGGCCAGAAACAGTGACGGGCCAGAAACAGTGACGGGCCAGAAACAGTGGTGGGCCAGAAACAGTGACGGGCCAGAAACAGTGACGGGCCAGAAACAGTGACGGGCCAGAAAACGTGGAGGGGCTTACTGCATTGTATTTCCTCTACTCACCAGCCTTTCTCCTCTCTCGTTTCTGTTCCCCAGTCCAAAATTTCCTACAATACCCTCCTGTCTTCCTTCTCCAACTATTGCATTCCAGTCGCCCATTACAATCACGTACTCCTTGCCTTTGATCTTCGCCAGGTTTTCCTCTATCACTTCATACAAGTCATTCACCTCTTCATCATCATGAGCTGTCGTTGGCATGTACGCTTGTATCACTGTTATATCCACTGGGTATGCTTGTCATCGTGTCTCTCCACTCTTGATATGCTTTTGGCGACCCTTTCTGATAGTAAGATGGCCACTCCATTCTGGCTCTTCTCTCCTCCAGCATAAATTACTTTGATACCATCACTTGTGATTTCCCCACCATCCTTCCATCTCACCTCAGACAATCCTAGAATGTCCAAGTCTGCTCTCCTCATCTCTTTTATCACATTAGCCAATTTACCTGGTCTCCTCGTTGTTCTTACATTCCAGGTCCATAATTTTAATTTTTCCTGTTTCTGCATTGCTTTTGCCTGGAAGGATTTCGCTTGATGACGACCTAGGGAGCCTTGTCTCCCTCTGCCTAACGCGACTCTTTCCAGTGGCTGGATTGAGTCGTTCACGTTGTTGTCTATATTCAATGTTGTCGTCATTTACATATTCCTCGGGAAAAGTAGGGAGGTGGTTTCCCGTTGCCTTCCTCCCGGTGTTTTTAGAGAGACACCATCTCTCAGCGTCGATGCCGTCCATCGTCCGTCCTTCGGTTTCTTCGCCCATGGGGCACTCGCTTATACCGGCGAGTACTCGGTCGTCCACCACGCACTCCGTTGAAACAGGAGGGACCCCGTGAAGGTGGCGTGGGTAGACATTTGAGCAGCAGTGCCTTAGCGTTGTATTTCAGGACCTACCATTTCATTCAAGTATCTATATAGTCGGTATTACTAAGCTATACTCCTCTTCATTCATTCATTCATTCATTCATTTATTCGTTCATTCATTCATCCATTCATTCATTTATTCGTTCGTTCGTTCATTCATTTATTTATTCGTTCGTTCGTTCATTCATCCATTCATTCATTCATTTATTCGTTCGTTCGTTCATTCATCCATTCATTCATTCATTCACTTATTCATTCATCCATTCATTCATTCATTCACTCATTCCTTCATTCATTCATTCATTCACTTATTCATTCATTCATTCGTTCGTTCGTTCATCAGATGAATTTGTATGAGGTCTCTTCAAGGGGTCTACTCAAAACCGCTCCTAACCCCGGCACGGCCACATAAAATTGTTTGAAGAGGAATGCCTTAGAAGAAGGACTTCTAGAGAAGGACATCAAGGGAGACCATTCCATGTCGAGGATCACGATTCTGTAATCTGTAGGCTATAATATAATAGTGGATGCACGAGCAAAAGGGTCCGCTTCCCATTTGCTGGTCCCGAAGGATCTGTGAGCTCATTATTAATTCCACCGATGTTGACGTGTAGTGATGTTGACGTGTAGTGATGTTGACGTATAATGATGCTGACGTGTAATGCTTTCATCTCAACTTTCCGTGGAAGCAAAGAAGAACTGTTGTGTAAGTTATGTAACAGACGTCAACATTATGCAACTGATCATACAGCCATCATTCCTTGACGTTAATCCGTTTTCAAAGTAGCGTTATACAAATAGTTAAATACGGTACTTTACTAAGGTACAATAATTTGTGGCAGAGTACAATATAACTAGGCATGTATTGTAATATCAAGGCCGTAGCCAGGTTTTTTGTTTGGGGAGGGGGGTGCTTACTCGACCTTGAGCAAGCCGACAAGCAACCGAATCCACGGAATAAGGAGTTTGAGGATGACTTAATATACTGTAAAATGTCGCATAAAAAGAGGAGCTTCAAAATTAAACACCTTTAGTCCTTATAGCCTCCTATATCATGACTGTGTTGGTAGCCTGGACACATTATTTCATGGTAGCGTTGTTTCATTTGGGGGGTATTCAAACACCCAAAACACCCCACCGCCCTATAGCTACGGCCCTGTATAATATACGTGTGCAAGGAGAGAGATTGAGATGGGAATAGAAATAGCAGATAAGTGTTTTCACTACAACGAACCGATTTCACAGACAGTTTGAGTGGAAGAATCTGCTGACGACCTACGTTGCATACGTAGTCTTATATTATCGGGTCGCAATGTCATCGAACAACGTATTTTCAAATAAGTGAAGCGATGCATTGAGTCACACAACAGACGAAAAGAGAGACAGACATACAAAGGCAGAAGAGAGAGAGAGAGAGTGGCAGAGACAGACAAACAGACATACAGAGACAGACAGAGACAGAGAGACAGAGATATAAAGAGAGGCATAGACAGACAGAGACAGATAGAGACAGACAAAGACAGACAGACAGAGACTGGCACATACAGAGAGACAGTGACGGCGACAAGGACAGGGACAGAGACAGATGCAGAGAGACAGAGCGAGAATTGCAATATAGGAATACGATTATCAGACCGATAAATTAACGGACGGGGCATGGGGGGTGTGGTTGAGGAGGAAGGGGAAACTGCGAAGATATTCGGAAGGATCGACGGATGGATTTATTTTATTGTTGGATGAATGAGTTGTTGAAGCAGGAACAAAGCAAAGCATGGAGAGAGGAGACAATGGAGGAAGAAAGGACAACGGAAGGAGAGAAGATTGAATGAATGAAGGGAGAAAATTGGGAAATTGCACTGGAATGAAATAAGAAATAATGATAAACGATGAAGGAAGGAAGGAAGGGAGGGAGGGAGAGTCGTTAAGAAGAAATAGGAACGCGAGAAAGTAGGCTTGAAATGAAACAATGAAAGAAAGATGGAAGGAAGGCAAGAAGGGGAAAACAAGAAAGGGAGGACTGACGACAAAGCAATGAGTGTAGGCTGTAACGTTACTGGATGGAGGGCAGGCAGGGTTGAAAGGGCGGAAAATTTTCCATGGGGTTGGAAGAAAACGTCCATCCATGATGAAACTTTCTATAAATGTCACTAAAGGAAAATTCCCGTTGTCTTTCCATCTTTCCTTTTAGATAACTGTTTTGCAATTCAGAAAGTTTAGAACAACAATGGCAGAGTATTTGCAACGTTTTCCGCTCTTAGGAAGATGGCTGTCCGAGAAGACACGAGAGGTGAAGCCCTGAAGCATGTGCATTAGCATCCTCTTTGTCAATTGTTCTAAATGCATTAGGCAGACATGGACAGACAGAGATCTGTCTGGTCAAGACATACATCGGACCAATAAAAATTCACGAGCGTCTGGTCCCTGCAGCAACAAAGGCACATGTCCTGGGGTTTCATCGCTTGAAAAGGTCACCGAAAAGACCGTCTCAGTCGTCTTCTGTAGATGCAGGGGAAAATTATTAGCACTCAAATACAAGAGCTCGGAAAATGAAAGAGGAATTAAGAGCAGACCGCATATCCCTCTGACGGTCGGATAGTCATGCCGACAGACAGACAGGCAGCTAGTCAGTCAGTCAATCCGGCGTACGGACAGAAGGATCTATATAAAACATGCAGCCAGATAGCCAGACAGACAGACACTTAGACGAACTCTTAAGTGACATTTGTGTAGAGCTGAAAATGCTTGCTATCCTCTCCTCACACGTCTTGCGGTTGTAGAACCCATTTTAAAATGAGCAGGTTTTTTTACACAGATGTTTATTCCTTTGACTGAAGTCTCACACGTACCAGCTGTTTACGATAGACTTTACGATAGACTGGATTAGACCGTTGTTGGCCATACGGAATGAAACATTTTCTTATGTTTTTGGCAGAAAAGCAGCTTTTTCTCAAGATCATTCTCCAAATAAATTCGAAACGGTTTGCAAGACAGAACCAAAACTGCAAGCGATGGTGGTGCCATCTGCCTCGAATAAACTTCTTTTTGAATCTACGAGTTTGTCTTAGCTGGAGATAAAATTCGATTACTGCATGCATCTTCTGTAAACACTGCCTGGGTTGAACTGGCAGGGACTTTAAGTAGTTACCTTAATTGGAAGGGCGTTACATTAATTCTCTGAACGAGCCAAGTGGTATCGAATGCCGGAGCATAGTTTGCACACAAAAAACGGTGGCGAGACACAGAGAGAATAAATTATGTTTATCAGACGAAGTCAGCACAAGCAAGATGTGTATTTTAGGCGCCTAAGGAAATAAGCCTACCCACAAAATACGGCTATAGGGAAATGAAGCAAGATGAATGGGTGACAAGGAGGGATGGGAATGGACAAACTTCTAAGTTAGAAGTGTTCTGATATATGCAGAAAATAATTTAGTTAGCGTCAGGTGACGACATTGTCTCATAACAAAGATGATTATTGTCACCCTCCCCCTTCATCAATTCTTGGGACTAGCTCTACCAGCGTGCGAGTAGTGGCAAAGTGACACTTCAAGATATATAACTATGCTATTAAGGCGCTTCCGACCTGCACCAGTCTCCTTCGGACAAGGAAGGACAAACTTTAAAAAATGCTCATGGGTATTTAACCCACTGAATAATAAAGAATGTTTACGTGTCGCGTGCTCACTGCTCAACCTGCGTGTGCAAACGGCATCACTTGCATCTAATTCATCGCCTGATGGAGGAGCAAATTGAGCGACGGGAATGTTGGGTGTAGTATACGCACGGATGGGTGGAACACGAAACGGGGGAGGGATGGGCGGACGGAAGGAAGAACGGAAGAGAGTTTAGATATTGCACAGCAGCAGCAGTATCAGCAACTCTGATTCTGACCACGTAGGTCGCTCGGCGAAGCGATGCAACGAACGATGACGATGACGCCGAATTGTAATCCACGTGGCCCCTCCCCAACCTTCTCTTCATTCTCTACAGCATCAATTTTCCTTCTTCTCTTTCCCGCTCTTCTCTTCATCCTCCTCCTCCCTTTCCCACTCTACATCATTCCCTCCCTCTTCTCGTATCCTCCTTCTTCTTCTCAGCAAATACTTCTGCCAGCTCCATAGCCTACCCCTCCTTCTCCAATCCATTCTCCCCTCCTTCTCCAATTCATTCTATCTTCCTTCTCTAATCCGTTTAACTCCATCTCATCTCCACTGACTCAGCTTCCTCATCCGTCTACCTGAACCAACATCCAACATCCAATCGTCCAATCGTCGTTCCGTCCTGGATTCGTCGTCGTTCCGACAGATCACAGCAGAGACGATTTAATCGCTTCAGAACGTTTGACATTCTGATCAGCGTCGCTTCAATCCGAGAATAATTCCGAGGACGATGTTGGTTCGCAGGGGACGATGAGGCTTTTAAGCGACGAACAGTGACAGACTAATAATACGTTTGTTGATCTGAGTTTCTTCTTAGTCTGTCGTTCAATTCCACGGACTTTGTGACGAGACGAGATGTAAACAGTCTCTAAAAGCCACACTGAGTAATGAGATCTAATATTTACAACTAATTTTGAGTTTTCGTGTCATGGAAATTTACTTAAATTGACTGCTTGTCTATAATGCGTGTTGTTGAGTCATTATAGTTAAGATTTAGTTAAGATATATCATCTTCTTTAACATGTATAGTTTTGGACTATAGCCTACTTAAGTAAAATTTATGTCTCGTGAGATTCTACTGCTATTTTTAGGCCTACTTACTAGTGAGGCCATAAGACCCATTTCCCTCTCCTGTGTTACCGTACTTCCACTTTCATTGAGTGCTGCCTACTGTTCTTGATTAGTCAGCCAATAAATTATTTTATTTTTATGTGAATTAGATTAATAACTATTCTTTGATAAATCAATAACTAACCGCATTTCGGTGCACAGCCAACACAGACTCATTCGCTGGGGCTGAACGTCTCCGTTCCAGCAAAACAGATTTTAAACAAGAAAATGAAAGTTAGGTCCTAGAAATGCAAAGCGGAATTTCTTCCGCTGCACTGGAAGCATCAACTGCTCTAAAACGAGTTAACGGCAAGGAGTGGTCTACACTGTGAATGTAGTTGCAAACGAAAATGTCTTCCATAACGTCCGTATTGCAGGCTGTCTGTTCAGTTGGTATAGTTAAGATTTATGTATTCTGTAATCTGAGTTCCTGTAAATTGTCTCAACTGCATAATTGTACACTGTAACTGGTTGCGGTCTGTCAACCGGATTGTTGATTAAACGAAAATTGTTATTAATAGTAGTATACAATTCCTCGACTCTGCTCGTATTTTTAGTTTAATGATCGATCATCTGAGTTTCCTCGTCAGCAACGCTGCCCCATTGAATGGGTGCCACGCCATTTGTGTATAGTCGTTTCGATGAGAACTTAATGAACTTTTTTGACGCATTTCCTTAGCAAGTGTGGATGCATGCTTAGTGAATTACGATTGTATTGCCGCATATTGAGTAGATTGTACGATCAAGAGCGCCTAAAAATATTTACGCAGGAGGGCAAAAACGCACATTTTTGGTGGCAAGAGCTTGAAAAGGGGCAAAGCAGGAAATTGAGAAATGATTAGTCTATATACTTTTCATGGAGGTTTTAAATGCAAATTTCGCAGTGCACCAGTGGTGTAGTGGGGCGGGGACGCGGGGGGACGCCGTCCCCCCACTTTTTTCCAGGGAGGGGACGCGATCCCTCACTATTTTGCAGCATTTCTGCTGAAATAAATGAACAAAGAAGACTTCAAGACTCACAGTTTCAACTGCTTACTTACTGGAGCCTTTCTCCTGGCTTTGGTGAAGACGAAGTGACAGAACTTTGCACAAGATTCTCTTTGCCACGTGTCTTAACAGTGAATGCATTCCGCGATTATGTTGATGACGGTGGCCGGAGAATGCCTGCTGACTTAAAGCCTCTGGTGAACTGTACGCGTATTATTCCGTGCAGCACAGTTGAATGTGAACGAGGCTTCAGCCATATGAACATCATTGTCAGTGACACACGCAGTAAGCTTCTTGTCTCTCACGTGTCGTCGTTGATGTTTATCAAGTTGCATGGTCCGCCACTGAGGTCCTGGATTCCAACCAGGTACGCAAAAACGTGGCTGCGGAAACATCGGTCTGCGATGGATACACAAACAAGAGTGGCTTCACTGAATCCATCAGAACTCAGAAGACAAGACTGAAGATCCACTGTGGCAATTCCTCTAACTGTAGCTACTGACTCACTGACAGACTGACAGTCATTGTACTTTAGCATTAAGCACATACTATCTGTACAGATATGGAAACTGTTTGAATACTTGAATACAATATGTTACAAATAACAAATTCCTATGTATATATTTACATAATTACATTTGTTTATTTTTTGTTATTTTTTTTACATTCAACAGTTTCAAAAATAGCAGCGCTCACACTAGGCAAAATTCTTGCAAGATTGCCCTTTTTGCTACAGTTGTACTTCAATTTCCAGGCGTCCCCCCACTTCATTTTTTAGGACTACACCACTGCAGTGCACAGTATACAAGATCAGGCCTAGTATTATTAGTGATTTGCTACGAAGAAATGTGCTAGAAACCAAATAGTGCACTCAATTAAAATTAGGTGTCAATTTTGCAGGGGGACGTATCTCCTATATGCGGGTGCCCATGAGTATATGATATATAAATGAGTATATGATATATCAGTGAGTATATGAATATATGATATATCAATGAATATATGATATACCAAGAAGTTCTCTTGAAGAGGCGCTATATAAGTGTACGATTACAATTGCAATTACAATTACAATATCAATGAGTATATGATATATCAATGAGTACAGTAATGAGTATATCATATATCAATGAGTATATGATATATCGCTACGCGCATTCGTATAAGAAGCAAATGAATGTATGCATGCACGTCGGCCCATGTGCATATAAATAAATAAAATTATACAGACATGTCTTCATGATATATTGCATGCGAATCGAATAGGTGAATAGTTGAAGAGAAAATCGCATGAGATGATTATTCAGGGCAAGATTAATGGAAGGGCGTATTTAGGTTGAAAACTTGAACGTCGGAGAGAGATTAATGGGAAGTTTCGAAACCTATAATATATGATGTGTCAGGATGCAATGTATGTATACATGAATACAACTATACATGAAACATGTATTTGTGTGGGAAATGTAACTGTGAGCGTCGCAGGTCTTATAAATTATTACGTCGATAGAAAACGGAAATAATTTAGTAATGCTCTGTCTCCATGTCTCTATCTTTGTGTCCATGTCTCTGCCTCTGTCTCTGTGTCTCTGTCTCTGTCTCTGTCTCTGTCTATCTGTGGTTCAAATCTCTTTCTCTATGGTTGAAATCATCTATAACATTAATTTTGTTCTCATGAGCGAGACACTCCAGCTGTCTTGGGAGACAGAGCAAAGTAAAACACTCTCTGTCTCTGTCTCTCTATCTCTCTGTCTCTCTCACTCTTTGCGTCTGTCTCTGTCTCTCTGTTTCCCTGTCTCTCTGTCTTCTTTCTCTTCGTCTCTCTCCCCTCTCTCTCCCTCCCTCCCTCCCCCTCTCTCTCTTGCTCTCTCTCCCCTCCTCTCTCTCTCTCCCTCGCTTTCCATTCTCTCCCTCTCCCTCTCCCTCTCCCTCTCCCTCTCCCTCTCCCTCTCCCTCTCCCTCTCCCTCTCCCTCTCCCTCTCCCTCTCCCTCTCCCTCTCCCTCTCCCTCTCCCTCTCCCTCTACCTCTACCTCTCCGTCTCCGTCTCCTCTCCCTCTCCGTCTCCCTCTCCCTCTCCCTCTCCCTCTCCTTCTCCCTCTCCCTCTACCTCTACCTTTCCGTCTCCCTCTCTCTCTCTCCCTCTCCCTCTCCCTCTCTCTCTCTCTCGTTTCCCCTTCTCTCCCTCTCCCTCTCCCTCTCTCTCCCTCCCTCTCTCTCTTTTCAACTCTCTCCCTCTATCCCTCTCTCTCTCTTTTGCCCTCTCTCCCATCTTCTCTCTCTCCCTCTCTTTCTCTCTTCATATAGCTCTTTCTGTGCAATAAAGATCATCAGTCGAATTATTGTGCGATGTTTCTACAAACTTGGTATACAACCTATACATGAAAGAGCAACAACATTTACAACCAGACACTCTTCGCTAAGAATTTTTTTAAAATTATCTTAAATAGCATCCATGGTACTTTGTCTTATTCGAAGTCATAATCTTCGTTGCCATGGCCACCACTTGACCGCCCTCAATAATAGAATTTTATCTTTGTGATTACTTATCGTAGAAGACATTATTTTGGTGTATTTAACTTTTAATTAATCGGTAATTCTTATAATAATAGTTTAAAAACTCCATCGTTAACAACACATTATATATACACGTACAAGTGTACTGTACATCTATATTATATATATATATTTAATATATGACTGTATATGTTATATATATATATAATATTATATATATACAGGCATACGATTATAGACATTAATCTGTTACTTCGACATCGATCTACATCAAGTGCATCGATCTATAATAACAGAAATCGATCTGGCCATATTACATAGCGACGAGTCTTGGCCTGGATTAGCAGAAACAGATTGGGGTCATCGACTTCTGCCATATAAGCTCGATTATCATCCTTTCAGAGTCCACGGGTCGTCACCTCAGTTTGGCCTCGGGTCATTTGTTTCGTCGGGGGCGAATATCTCTCTCGCAAGTGGGAATGCCATTGCCATGGAAGTGGAAGAAGAAATAAGGAGAATAAGTGAATCATGGCTCTCTGCTTGGATTCACTTCAAACAAAGACTGACAGGTTTAGTGGGGGTTCGAACCAGAGAAGGAGATGTGGTGCGGTGCATCGTCTGCGTTAAATGAAATTGAGCTTGATGAGTTTTAGTGCGGTCTTGACAGTTATATAGCGCAGTGTTATCATGGGCGATGTCTGTGAGGCAATGATGTCTTAGACGCGAATGTTGCAGTGATTTAGATATATCGTTGATATAATTATTGTGAACTAAACGGTTCTCTTTGTATCTGTATCTCTGTCTCTGTCTATTTGTCTTTCTATCTCTTTCTCTCTCTGTCTCTGTCACTGTCTCTGTCTCTTTCTCTCTGTCTCTGTCACTGTCTCTGTCCTTGTCTCTGTCTCTGCCACTGTATATACCTATGTCTCTCTGTCTCTGTCTCTCTCTGTCTCTGCCACTGTCTCTGTATCTATCTCTGTTCCTGTCTCTGTGTCTGCCTCTACCTCTGCCTCTGCCTCTGCCCTCTGTCTCTTTATTTGACTCTCTTACTGTCTCTGACTCTGCCTCTCTCTGTCTCAATCTCTGTCTCTGCATCTGTCTCTCTGTCCCTCTCTGTCGGTATGTCTGTCTGTCTCTGTCTCTCTGTCTCTCAGACTCTCTCTATGTATTTCTAAGCCTCTGCATTTCTTCTCGTTCTCTTCATTTCGATTGCATTTCACTCCGTGCACGTCTGCTTGGCACGTTGGCAGTATATTTAAACTCCACCTGTCACTTTATCCATAGACATCTGTCTATGCTTTATCCTATGATATTATGATTCCATGTCTTCTTCTGACGATGACTTTGTAGCTAATCGTACGAATGTATGACGTGTTGTTTGTCTGCCAAATCCTTCTCAAAGTCCCCTCCACTCACAGTCCGTGGGATATTTTCGTCATATATCGGTTGCCTCTTTACTGTCTGTCTGCGACATTTGTCAACTCTTTTGAACGTCTCGTTTATTGACTGTACGGATGTCTGCGCTACGCTTTATCCTCTTGATATGGCATTGCACGCATTGCTTACGTCATGCTTGAATTATTCGGACCAATAATTATATTGGTCCGAATAATTATATAGTATATCGGGGACTCGAGCATCCGAGAAGTGATGAACGTCATTTGGTAAACGGAAATATGTTTGTTTGCTGCGTCCGCCTCACCAGCACAAACATCGAAAAAGCAAAACAGCCAATCGCAGCTGCAGCTATAATACTGCTGTGTAATGTGTATTATAAACAGTCCTGCATGCATGGCCTCGTCGTCTATAGACGCGTGCGATAAATCAGCGCCTGCATTGACGACCTTTTCGTCATCAATCGAACCATTGACTAGCGAGTCATACACAGCTTCTCGTTTACTGCTGTTGATGACGACGACGATGATGATGACGACGATGACGATGATGACGATGATGATGACGATGATGACGATGATGACAATGATGGTGTCGGTAGTGAGCGGTGGTGCAGCTGCATTTGGTCGCGACAATAGGTCTGCAGCGCTGGATAAATGGTTCAGCGACCGAATCCTTTGTGACCCTCGCGCCGTTGCACACCCATCACCGTGACAATGCATAGTTTGCTGAGCTCCGGGGCGGCGGCCCAGCGGTGCCCCCTCTCCCGCAGTCAGAGGGGCGCCGGACGACGAGACGCGGCGGCTATCGCAGGACTCCATATGCTCCTCGACTGCGCACAACGCCGCCACTGCCTCGGCGGCTGCGGCTGTTATCGGCTTTTGATTTGCAGTAGTAACGTTAGATTGGCTGGCGGTGGTGGTGGTGGTGGTGGTGGTGGTGGTGGTGGTGGTCGACCACGGTGGCCACGGTGACCGACCACGGTGGCCATGGTGGCTGGGTAGGTCGATGGAGGGATTTCATGGGTCGAATGGACGGTGGATGATGGAGATCTGGGAGCAGGCGATGATGGTTTTGATGCGAAGAACAACGCTGCAGATTAAAAATGGCAAGCAAAAAGTTGAGGAAGTGACAAATGCAGGAGGGGGATTTGTGGGTAGGTAGCGGCGTAATAATATATACCAGCGCTATGTAAGGGGAAGGTGACGATGAAAAATGCAGGTAGATGGATTGGCGATGAAGACAACGAGAGAAACGGGGGAGGGGGAGGGATAGAAGACGTAGAGATGAAGATAATTTATAGAGAAAATCAAACTTCAAAATCATCTTCGTCGTCATCGAGATCGTCGTCATAATCATCAACATCTTCGTTTCTACAGCACCTGACAATAATCGGAGTTTGATTTTGATAAGACAAAGCTACATGTATAGTCTGGCAGACATATAGATTCTAGCCTATATGCACAGATGCAACAGAACTTACAGAAGAGATAATAATATAGGGGAAGGTTGCCAAAGATGGACCACGTAAGGATGATCGTCCATTTTTGCCACAAATTATGAGAAAATAATTATGCAACACGGTCATTACATAGATTAGGTATTGAGACACCATTGGATGGAATAAAAATTTCATTTAAATAAATAGAATGAAAAAAATTAAAAAAAATAAAAATCGCTTAAGTGGTCCATCTTAGGAGCATGGGCGCCAAAGATGGACCATGGAAAAAATGTATTGTTAAAGGCTGATAAACAGTCTTAATTCATAAACTACTTCTGCTAAAATGAACTTACATTAAACAGTACATATTATGCAATTTTTCAATAAGTAATAAAAAAATTAAAAATTAAATTGAATTTTTTTATAATTTAAAGACTCAAAAATAATTTTTTTTAAATATAAACAAAGAATTTTCTAATTTTTGTCACAGTTCAACATTGTCTACGTCTCTGTCAATAATAAATTACAAATGCTAGCTTAGTAGAATATATTTCAATAAATAATAAAAAAGAAAAATATTGAATTGTAATTTTTTTTTTTTTTTAAAAACTTTAAAATATATATTTTTAAATATAAACAAAGAATTTTCTAATTTTTCTCACAGTTCAACATCGACCTCATCGCTGTCTATAATGAATTACAAATGCTAGCTTAGTAGAATATATTTCAATAAATAATAAAAAAGAAAAATATTAAATTGTAATTTTTTTTATTTAAAAAACTTTAAAACATATATTTTTTTAAATATAAACAAAGAATTTTCTAATTTTTCTCACAGTTCAACATCGACCTCATCGCTGTCTATAATGAATTACAAATGCTAGCTTAGTAGAATATATTTCAATAAATAATAAAAAAAGAAAAATATTAAATTGTAATTTTTTTTATTTAAAAAACTTTAAAATATATTTTTTAAATATAAACAAAGAATTTTCTAATTTTTCTCATTTCAACATCGACCACATCGCTGTCTATAATAAATTACAAATGCTAGCTTAATAGAATATATAGCAGTTAATTGCATTAGTAATAATGGGCATTAATGATGATTGGCCCGTGTTCATAGATAGTCGCTTAACATGGACCACACATGGTTCATCTTAGGCAACTTGCACACACCCACTTCCAACTCATTTAACTTTTTAAGCAGTTCTGATATTGGATTTTATGGTTATGATATCTTGTAAAGAATTGAAAAACTTAGTTCATAGACGAATTCCAAACTTTTCAGCAGGTCCGACCTCGATTTTGTATTCATTTTACCCCCAAACCATTATTAGATCAAGCAATGTCAATTAACGTTTTGTCTGTTTTCTCGAAGGTGTTTCTGTGTAGCGGTTGTCTAATTATTTCATTCAATCTATCTTGTGACCTGCTAGATACGACAGCATCAAATTACGATACAGTTTCAATCCTTGTGGCCAATCACGGAGTGGTCCATCTTAGGCGCTGGTTCATCTTTGGCAACCTTCCCCTACAATGAGATAAGATAAGATACTGTATAACGATACGAGCAGGAAGCTTCGTATACATGTATCATTCGTTAAATACCGATGAGCATTTGCAAAGTTTGTCCTTCCTTTTCCTAACGAGACTGCAGGTCGAAAGCGCCTTAGAGTAATTGTAATCGTACATTTATATAGCGCCACTTCAA
Source organism: Lumbricus terrestris (assembly GCA_949752735.1). NCBI lineage: Eukaryota > Metazoa > Annelida > Clitellata > Crassiclitellata > Lumbricidae > Lumbricus > Lumbricus terrestris. The sequence goes on along the minus strand of OX457037.1, from coordinate 54,277,311 downwards.
GAGAACTCCTCAGAGGTGCTCCCGACCTGACACCAAACCACAATCAAAGAGAATGGTTTTCAAACGCTTGCGGAAAAGGGGCAAAGAAAGACAAAGAAGTTCATTGCGGAGACTTATAGGTAACCTATAAATATAGAGTATACATAAACTATAAATCTTGAAAAGGCGCTTTGTCACTTTGCCTCTACTCGCACTTAGAGAACGAAGATGAAGTGTTTTTTTCATATATTAGGCCTATTATTTATTCTTTATTTTGTTTGATTATCTGTTTCACTCGAATTGGATATAGATCTAATTATATGATCCTTCAGGCTTCAGGTTTGAAAAATAATACCCGTTGACCAAAAAATCGCGTTTCCAAATACTAATAGCTCCTAATTGACGTTCATGAAATCATCATTATCATATTTTCCCCCGAGGTAGGCTACGCATATGATTACTCGGGATTGCAAAAATTAGGGGGCGATGTTCTTGAAAGGTTAGAATGAAGCAGAAACAGTTGAAGATAAATTGGCGAAAAATGGAAACTGAAGATTGACATTATCTTCATTATCATGTTGATTACTGCCGATATAGGCGGATATAATGATAATGATAATGAAAAGAAGGATGACCATCTGAAAGCTTTGATGGTGGACATCGACGTGGACAGGGTCAGCGCAGGACAACAAAAGACAAACCTGATTGAACTGGTCGACCAGTGATGAGGTCAGAAGGCGATAACGGGAAACGGATGCATGCACTGAGGACGTCCTCTGGCCTGCAGCGGGGTTTAGGGCGAACACATTCGTCAATCACTCTCTGACATCATCGTCCGCCCATCAAAGTGGAATAAAGAACCGTCGTAAATCAGCACCATTCAATAGCAATAAGAATGGCAGCAGCAATGACAATAGAAGTAAAGCAGTACACGAGATAAAACATTCAATAGCAATAACAATAGCAGCAGCAATGACAATAGAAGTAAAGCAGTGCACGAGATAAAACAGTCAATAGTCAATATAATGATAATAATAATAAATGCTGTTTAGTTTTGTGTGATAGGCCTACATGCATCCGCTACATTTCATCCTATTGGTCAGAAAAATAAATGACAAAAATAGCATTGCTAATAATGTATAGGCTACCTTCACACCAGAATAAATGCTATCTGATCTAAAGTGACATAGTAAAATAATATAATAATTGCAATAGCAATAATTATTCATTCATGCATTCATTCCATGAATATATAACACCCTTCAAGAAACCTACTCACGAGCTCTCCGAGACCAGACACGGCAAAAGAAAATAACTTATAAAAAAACAGACTTAGTAATAATATATTACTAGCATAACAGTAATACAGCAAAAGCAATAACAGCAATAGCAATTACATAAACAACAACAACAATAATAATGACAATGGCAACCCCTCATCCGAAAGTTGGCCTACTTATTAGAAGTCATTGCAGGAAGCGTGTTGACACAACTGACGAACCTGAGTCTAATAATTACAGTCGCATAAATTTCTATATCAACTGATAAAATTAGACGATACCAAAATAGAAGCATTCATCAGCGCCTTGTATAGTCGCAATCCGAAAGCAATATATCAGGTTTTCAACCATGTAGATAATATGATCGCATGAGATATTGGATGGTCAGTGGTAGCCTGTAGTTCACTCCAGCAGTTTCTTTTAGATGACGGCCAGAAATCATGAGTACGAACAGGGCAAAAGTTGCAATATATTTCGCCTCCTTATTCTTACGAGAAGACAAGCGCATGTCCGAAATACACCGGCGCAGCTTAATAACCGACTAATGGACGAACAAATATCAGCATAACGTCGTCATGGCAACGCGTAGCATCGTGACGTTTCGTCGTTTGTTTTCGGCTGCGTTATTTTCCGCGTCAGGAAATTCATCTTCTTGTGCAGTCAGCGACTCTTTCGTTGTAGGAGATTGACGATCGCATTCGGAAGATCTATATTATTATATCAACGCACAATAATATTATTAATGGTCTGCCCCGTCGAAGTATCAAGAGGCAATGTTGCTATTTCAATCGTTGGCATTCTCTTTTATTTTCTTTAATTGCGCAGCTTTCTCTCCGTCCAATCTGTCTGTTCGGCACCTATACAAACACTTTTCACTAAACAAAAATATATGGAAATACTGTAGGCAATTCTTCGTAAATTAATTAATTATTTGACCAATCCGTTGGTTGATCCTGTGATTAATTAGAAATGATTGTAGTGTAGACGTTCTATCCTGTAGCCATGACTATGAAGTGATCGCTGCCAGTAGCGGGAGGCACATTTTTCGCATGAAACATTGCTACTGCCAATGGTAAGTGTATAGCCACGACTTTGATATAGTAGGCTACTCTACAGTCATTCAAATTAATTAGAAAATCAACCAATGAATTGGTCAAATAAGTAATTGATTAATAAATTATACGGAGAAACAGTATTTTTGTCGTTCTTTTTCTCGCACATGTGCACAGGGCAGGGCAGAGCCTGTGCTGCGAGACCACATCAACCGAAATTAAATTTGGAAATCAGCTTAAATTCTTTTTGCTTACTATGAGCTTTATAGAAGAGGTGTTCGTCGATAATACACAAAATTCGATATCACAATAATATTAATTATAATGGCAATCATAGGCGTACGAGACGGGGATCCCGAGGGGGCAAATACCCCCCAAATTTCGGGCAAATGTGTTTTTCGGGCAAAAGAGGCATGGACGGGTCAAAAAATTTCGGAAATTTTTTTCGGGCAAAACAGGTACGGGAGGATTTTTCGGGCGCGCAGGGGTAAAAAAAGTCGTCAGATTTTTCTGACGGGAAAATCCTAAGAATTTTAGGGAAAAAAGGTCGTCAGATTTTTCGGGCAAATTTTTTGGCCCCCCCACTTCGGAAATGTCCCGTACGCCTATGATGGCAATGATAATGAAAGCCAAAAAAACAGCAATAACAACAGTAAAACGCGATTTGTTGATAGATCTCACAGGAATATCAAAGGCAAATAATAATGATAATGATAATGTAATGGCAACGGTAATACTAATGGTGCTAATGGTAATGCTAATGGTAATGATAATGGTATTGGTAAAGGTAATGGTAATGATAATGGTAATGTAATGCATGGTAATGGTAATTTTAATGATAATAAAAGCCACAACAACAGCAGTGAGACGATTTATATAGCGCCGTAGCTCAGTCGAGGTCGAAGGAAAGGGCGCTGTACAGTGTACACACAAGTTCAACGTCAATGAGTGACAATGACTGTCATATAATTGCTTTAAAAGACCCGTCTTCAGTCATGATCTAAATGTCTCCAGTGGTTGCAACGACAGAGACGGTGTTACGGGATATTCTACCCTCCCCCCTTAAAGTTATCCGGGGGATGGATTATACCAGCGGCGCCCGCAGGATTTTTGTCTTGTACGCACAGAAATTTTCGATGGAGGGGAACAGGGGAAAAAATTTCGTCAAAGCCGCCGAAAAAACTGATGACTTTTTTAGTCATCAGCCAAAATTTCCCCAAAACATACCTTTTCCATCCGCCAAAAAAACTGATGACTTTTTTTAGTCATCAGCCAAAATTTCCCCAAAAACATAACTTTTCCATCCGCCGAAAAAACTGACGACCTTTTTTAGTCATCGCGCTGTACGCACTTGCATACGTGCGTACGTCTGCGGGCGCCGCTGGATTATACCATTCTATCCCAATTATATTTTTTATTGAAAATGCGTGTAATTGAAATATTCATGCTGTAATAAAAGTGTTTTAAGTGGCTCTGACTTTAAGTGTTTTAAGTGTCCTGAGCAATGATGTTCAGAGCAAGGCAGCTCAGATTTAGTTAGTGACTCTAAATGTTCTTTACTCTATTTTTTGACACCGGCACACTAAATCATCAAGACCAGAGCAGCGTAGAAATCCACGGTTGCTATTGGCAACGGAGATTAGCCTGTAACCCATAACAACAAGTTTGAAAAGACGAAGTGACGCCAGGTCTAATAATTATTAATGAAAGCATGATGGCTCGTCCTTGGTGACTGGCTCTTATAACTGCTCCCTGGTGACTCAGTATCAGTAACAGGTGCTTGGATCTACTGCTGCGACTATAGGCATTGTCTTTTTCATTGTCTGCTGGTTGGTGCCGGTCAATAGCATTGTGTTCCTGTATGGCATCATAAAGAACGTCGAACCGACGTGTCCTGAACAGTAAGTGCTCCGTAATTGTGAAATGTCGGTCGCCTCACTCGATTAAATCGGCGCCAGAATATGAGTAGGGAATTCACGAGGGGAGTAGACTGGGGTAGAATAAAAAGAACATGAGGACGGGCGAAGGAACAGGAGCGGGATGGAGAAGCAGTTGAACATCGCAAGGATAGTACACAATGGAAGTAAGAAGATATGCGAGGTGGAAGAACGGAGAAACGAAAAGAACAATGATGGCCACAAGAACAAGAGGAGAAAGGAAAAGGAAAAGAAGGAGGAGGAGAAAGAGGATATGGAGGAGGAGGAGGAGGAAGAAGAGACGAATAAGGGGGATGAGGAGGAGGAGGAAGAGGAAAAGGAGGAAGAAAAGAAGAGGCAAATAAGAGAGAGGAGGAAGATAAGTAGGAGGTGGAGGCGGATGGTGAAGGCCCTGATGAGGATAATAAAGGAGGGATAAAATAAGAATTAGAGAAGGGGTAGGAGTACAATGAAGGGAAAAGCAATGAATGGAGAGGAGGGGAAGACGGAGAGAATAGGAGGACAGGAAGATGAATAGAGACAAGGAAGTTGGAAACAGGCAGACTAATATGAGAGTCATTAGACAGAAGGAATAAAATGATAACGGGTTAATGGTAAAACACAGGACCACCACTACTGCTGCTGCTGCTACTACTACTACTACTACTACTACTACTACTACTACTACTACTACTACTACTACTACTACTACTACTACTACTACTACTACTACTACTACTACTACTGCTACTACTACTACTACTACTACTACTACTACTACTACTACTACTACTACTACTACTACTACTACTACTATTACTACTACTACTACTACTACTACAGCAACAACTACTATTACTACTACTACTACTACTACTACTACAGCAACAACTACTACTATCACTGCAGTTGCTGCTATTATTACTACTACTACTGCTACTACTACTACTGTCACTAATACTAATACTAATAACAATAATAATAATTTCAATATTAATGATGATTATAATAATGATGATAATAATAATAATACCAATAACAAAAATTATGCCAAAGACAAACTTTTAAAAATAAATATATATGACGAGAATTACTGCTGATAAAGATCGTATTCTTCATGTGGGGCCCATAAAGGAATTTTTTAATTGCACAGCCAGCAAGTTGAATCTGGCGCATGCCATAGCGCAGACATTTCTGACGGCTATTTGTTTAGTCATTCACCAGGAATTTGATCTTTCGGCGTATTTTTCACTCTGCAATTACCTTTTCTGATGAGTTTCACTGCTTTATCACTGCACATTTTGTGCAAGTCTAAAAACAAGCCCCGCATGGTAATACCCTGCAACAGAGATAGCGTCAACAGCCGACCATTTAGCCCACATAATGCGACAGTGGGCAGCTGCAGCCGTGGTGTGGTGGCTAGGTCTCCAGATGTTCGTCCCATTCCGAAGCCATGAATTCACCGATTGCCATATTAACAGAACAACGAGAAACTGACCGCTGGATATAAAATGGCCGACGGCGATGTGGTCACTGGTCAGACGACCGGACATTGGTCATCGCAGGAACGAGATCCCGTCGCTTAACGACGCTCGCATTTTCTCTCACGACCCATATAGAACACATTGCATGGCGGTCGAAGTGTTCGACCATAAATCAAGGAGGTCCAGCTCGACGCTATCGGATGGTGCGGGTCGCACGATACGTTGTCTGCGTTGGCACGGTCGTGTATTTACATGAGAACGTCCTCCTGAATTAACGCTGCAGCGCTCTTCGCCGGAAAAGAAGGAGCGGGAATAAGACGAGGTGAGGGAGAAGAGGAGCGGTGGAGGAGAGGAGGAGTAGGAAGGAAGAATAGGAGGAGGAAGAAGTGGAGAAGATGGAAGAGGAAGGCATGGATGTTTGCGTAAGTGGCATCCGAGTAAACAATTGGGCCTCACGCACGTTCGTGCGAAAGTGGGACAGAGAGAAAAAGACGTAGATCTATACATGCGGTCGCTGACAGTTTCATCTGACCGACAGAGATACAGATAAGCAGAAAGTGACAGAGACAGACAGAGAGCAGTAGCGGCGCCAGGGGGCTAGAGGGCTAAACCCCCTTAAAAGGCCATCCGTCTTTTAGGCCTACATGTAAAAATTATTGTTGCGAACGAAAATGGACATTTCCCATGAGATTTCGACCAAATGATTAAAAAAAGGTCGTCAGAAATTTTGGCGAATGAAAATGGAAAATATCCTCCGCGAGGATTCAGCCCCCCCCCAAAAAAACCCCAAACAACTGAAATCCTGACGCCGCCACTGACAGAGAATGTTTGAAAGTGATGAAGAGTGTCGGAGGGACAGAGAGTAACAGAGACAGCAGGGACATTGAATGAACGGGTTTCTATATTGCCTTGTGTTCTATGCATTGTGAGTGTATGTCTTCTTGCCCGCAATAATGTTACAACATCATGATAAATTAGAAAATCTAGAAATTCCGAGACAGACAAACACATACACACACACATTGAAGTAACACCACAAACAGACAGACAGACGGACAGACAGGCAGACAAAGAGAAAGACTTATTGAAAGGTTGGTGGTTCGGAAAATAGTCGTTTCGTGTGTAACGTGGCTTCTCTGATCGTTTTGACACTGGACCTGATGGAACCGACCAACCCTGACCACAGTATTGTGAATATCATTAGCTGGACAAAGAAAGCGATTGTTAGCTGCGTGGATCTATCCATTCGGATGTATAATTGTGCTCTTTGTCTCTGTTTCTGTCTATGCCTGTCTGCCCATCTCTGTCTCTCTCTGTCTCTATCTCTCTCTCCCATTCTATCTCGCTATATCTTTATCTGTCTCTGTTTCTCTCCGTATCTCCCTCTCTCTCTCTCTGTCTGTCTGTCTGGCTCTCTCTCTCTCTCTCTCTCTCTCTCTCTCTCTCTCTCTCTCTGCTCGTCTTCCTTCCTCCTTTGTGCGTCTGTCCCTATACACGTGTCAGTTACTGGTGTGCATATTATAATATAAACAGTTGACGGACAATTCGGAGCCGAACAATTCGGAGACGGACAATTCGGAGTGCATACAAAAATCTTGCACTCCTAAATGACGCTTCCGGCAATAAAACTTTTGTTTATCAATGACATAAAATATTTATATGGCATCAAACAAATGTTGTCTGATCATCTAAAATTAATCCAATAGCAGTAGAATAGCTGAAAATAAGAAACTGAAATTAGAAGTTAAACGCAGTAAATTATCCACTTATAGGCATCTCATTTAGATCAATGTAATTTTCATACCTAGCCTATTATATGGACCGAAAGTTTTGTGCTTGCCAGTCAGTTATCAGACTATTATTAGTTTGGACAGTAATACACTTTGGTTGATGGAGATAGTTATTGGGTAGGCTAGGAAAATCTGACCTAAAAGTGGAAGTCCCATCACGAATTTTGACTGTTATGAATTTTCCGTTGCGAATTGTCCAGGAACCGTATTGTACTGTATTGCATTGCGTTGTATAATTGTACTATGCTGAACAGTATTGTACTTACTGTGCTGTACTGTACTGTATTGTATTGTAGACCTACTGTATTGTACTCTGTTTGACAGCATTGTTTTAAATTGTCTACTAGATAATATATCTTCGAAGGTGCTTCTACGACAGCCGTGCCATTTGTTTTACATCCGCTCACTGACCCCAAAGGTCAAAAGGTCCTGCCGCTATTTCCGGACATTTGTTTTATGTCCTGAAAGCGAAGCGCAGCGACTGTAAAGCGTCCGGTGAGAATCGATGCGTTCCCAACATCCCACAATTCGTTTATCGTTTGCTTCGAATTCGGTTAACAACTCAATCAATGCATTTTTATGTGGCCAACGGAAACGTCTCGTGTCTGATTGCAAAGGTCTCGCTCCGGCTGTTTACGACCGTCTTAAACGCCGTTCAGCCGTGCATTTGACGATGTATCCTACAGCAGTACAGTGTGGTAGCATCCGCAGCTCAAGCGGACGCGCTGCCTCTGAAGACGACGCCTTGAAAATCGTTCTAATTGGTGAAACGCCCGAAGCGAATAATCATGGCTGGCGATTGATTGTAAAATCGATGACCAGTGGAGCGTTGTGTTGTGTTGCGCACAGTCGGAGGCAATGATTTGCACGGCCATCAAGTTACGGCTTTATCGTTGAATGCTGCAGCGGTCTGGCACTTGCTATGGTATAGAACTATAGATAATTGTAGATTATATAAGATCAGATCAGATTAGAATAGATTAGAATATATTAGAATAGATTATAATAGATTAGAATAGATTATAATAGTTTAGAATAGAATAGATTAGGTTAGAATGGATTAGAATAGATTAAAATAGATTAAAATAGATTAGAATAGATTAGAATAGATTAGAATAGTTTAGATTAGAGTAGATTAGATTAGAATAGGTTGGATATAATATATTCTATTTGATAGAATATATTAGAACAGATTAGAACATAACTATTAGAACAGATTATAATGTACAGTTTAGAACAGATCAGAAAAAATTAGATTAGATTAACTAGGTTAGATCACAGGCAACTAGATCTATAAGATTCGATTAAAATTAAATAAGATTAGTTTGGAACTAATTAAATGGATTCTATTAATTATAGGATCTGATCACTTTTGGTTTGAATCACTTAAAGCATATCGTGGCCAAAAGGATGGATGTATCTTCTGTTGTGTGTGTTGCAGTTGCTGCAGCTGATGACTTCTCATCCTACCAAACTGACCATCATCATCCCTCGTCGAAGAAGCTGAGTGGACATTCGCCAACGTCAACGAGAGACGTCCGACTGAAAGTGACCACTGTACTGGTCAGTAGAAAACTGGACATCATCTGAACAAATGCTATTGTAAGATGTGCTTCGGTTGTTAAGGGTGTGGAGAAAAATCAGCGCGGACTGAATCGGAGTTTCACTCTGAATCGTTGAGCAATTGCGAGTGAAAAACTTGCCCAAGGTCCATACGCGGCGGCTTCAATTGGATTCGAACCTTCAACCCTTCGGCTGCAAGACACCGAGCCTAGCCCCTACAGTGCCTACACCACCGCGCCCCACCTCATCTTAAGAAGATGACACACGGTAGTAACCCGGGTCTCGGATGACAAACGGGACAGGAGAAGTCGGGGTAAACAACACAATGAATTCCCAATCTATTTATCTACCCCACTGCTTTAAGGGCCAACATTTTTATGAGCATTTTTACAGACAATCGATGACCACCACACACAAGGTTTACCTTAATTCGCATGGCGTCAGACAGTCTATCCGCCTGCACATGCATCTGGTAACTGCCCTCATAGGCCTATATACCGCGGACTGCAGACCTCTGAAGACTGATGGCATGTAATGGAATTATTTTTTAGTGACCAGTTCAGATGGGATCGGAATGTAGCTTATATGCCAACCACCCGTAAGCCTGTACGTCTAGGTTATATTATCGTAAGCTGCATATCGATCAAATTGTACTTTTCTGGATCGATATCTTTTGTCAGCCGATAGCGACAGCATTTGAATCGATTCAATCGGTTATTTTATTTTTCTAGATGACGTTTTCTTGACGACTTAAGACAAGTCTGAGATCCCCATCGGAACTCAGTCAACAGGGTGACCGAATAGGAGAGAGAGAGAGAGAGAGAGAGAGAGAGAGAGAGAGACAGACAGACAGACAGACAGACAGACAGAGAGAGGGAGAGAGAGGACAAGAGAGAGAGAGAAACAGACGGACAGATAGACAGATAGACAAAGAGACATAGAGAGACAGAGAGACAGAGAGATAGACAGAGACAGCGAGAGACAGGGAGAGACATAGAGAGGCAAAGAGACATAGAGAGACAGAGAGATAGACAGAGACAGCGAGAGACAGCGAGAGACAGAGAGAGAGACAGAGGCATAGAGGTAGGCAGATATAGACTCAGAGAAAGCGACAGAGCGATAGAGGGACCGTTTAATCCGAGGCAGGCAGTATGTAACTCACACTCCGTTGATCTCATGAGCATGGTCAATATATTCCCAGAAGCAAATTCCACCGCCATAAATCAAAACATGACGACGACGACGACGACGACGACAACGACGACGACGACGACGATGATGTTGACTACGAAGTGGCTGGACATCGACATGCAGATGTGGATTCCCAGACGGGTTGTCAAGGAAATGGGGTTGGGGAAGATGACAGGGAGGAGTGGGAGCGAGAAGGGAGAACAGAGAACAATGAAGACAGAGAGGTGCGCATGGAGAAGCGGAATAATACATGGAGAAGCGGAATAATACATGGAGAAGCGGAATAATGCATGGAGAAGCGGAATAATGCATGGAGAAGCGGAATAATAGATGGAGAAGCAGAATAATAGATGGAAAGCGGAAAGTGGTGCACTTGCGGATGTCGTTTGAGTGGAGTCGTGTAGAGAAAAGTAGAAAGAAGGTCGTAGAAGTAAGAATGCGGTGGATGAGGATGAAGATAATACAACAGGGAGAGAGTATACGAATGGAAGAAATATGCAAATCAGATGACAGTATAGACTATAGAGATAGACGAAGACATGTGGACTATGCGTTTATATGCGGACAGGATGGACAGCAATGGGAATAAACAGAACTACAGTACATGTATACCTGCATGTCTGTATGTATACACTGCATGCAAGCCTATATTTATATCGGCCCCTATGCTGTATAGAACTATAGATGCACATGTATGTATGTATGTATGTATGTATGTATGTATGTATGTATGTATGTATGTATGTATGTATGTATGTATGTATGTATGTATGTACGTATGTACGTATGTACGTATGTACGTATGTACGTATGTACGTATTATGTATGTATGTATGTATGTATGTATGTATGTATGTATGTATGTATGTACGTATGTACGTATGTACGTATGTACGTATGTACGTATGTACGTATGTATGTATGTATGTATGTATGTATGTATGTATGTATGTATGTATGTATGTATGTATGTATGTATGTATGTATGTATGTATGTATGTACGTTTGCTTGTATGTACGTGCATGCGAGTCGGCCTACATGCATGCCCATGCATGCGCAATTGCACGTAGATGTATATTATAACTTTTCTATTACTGATTATTACTGACCGTATTATTACCCCCAGAGTTATAACTTATTTTACCTTATATTTCGTTGTCCCATTTGCGCTCAATAAGTGATGTAATAAAGACTATAGAGTATAATTGCGGGTGGTGACCCGGTAGCGCACATGACTTTGAGTAGGCTAAGTATTGTCAAAATAAATTGTAGGCCTACTTTAACTTGGACAAAGCAGATTTTATGGCCTAATAGACTACTTCGATCGCACTGCTAATAAGATCTTTGCTAAAATTTGTTGCTAACATTGAACATTGTGTATAAAATGCTCGAATAATATTTTATCGTCCTGCCACGCCTTCTCAGCAGCGCTGCTAATTGTAAGCCAGATAATATATAATTTCTCCGATACCTATGACAACTACCGGTAGTCGTAGTCGTAATCGTGATAGTAATCGTAATAGTAATCGTAATCGTAATCCTATTCGTAGGCTCCAATCTTCTGAAGCGCCACTCGAAAACCAGGCGTGGGCCATAATAGGGCACCAGTGTATTCACGCGCACTGACTAAACTAAAGAAGCAACCAATAAAAGGAGATACGTTGGCTACTGCATTGAAATCGCGCACTTCCTTTGACCTTTAGAAATATATTTTCAAAGTGTGTTCCGATCAATTCAAAAGTGTTTATAAAAAGTTCGTCCACAGTGTTACTTGCGAGAAACGTCGATCCTCTCAGGTGAACGCAGCAGTTTTCTATTGGTCAGCGATTCCGTTCTCAGTCGCGATCTTCTTTTACCCAAAACTCCCGAGATCCTCCTCTCCAGCTTCCGGTCGTAAAGGGCAGACGACAGAATCCATTCATCACTGTCTCCTGCTTCTTCTGAGGTATACATAATACACTGATCCAAAGCCCCCTCGGACAACATGACCTCCCGGTCAAACGATTCGTTCAGACCGCAATCGATCTCTCATGACTGTACTTTATGTTCTCGTTCATTCATTGCGACATCTATTCATGAAATACGGTTTCGCCAGAGAGAGGAACGTTTTCCCAGTGAGCCCTACATACATGTATCTCCGATCTGCTTTTGTGTCGCTAATCTCTTTAGAAGAGTTGGTTTCATTGCAGGAAGTTGGGACCAAATGGAAATGGAATAATACTGGAAGAATTAGTCGCACAGATTAGGCTACACATCCAAATTGACGTCGATTAGAGACGAAGTGCAGGCAGCTTAGCCGACAGACAAACAGACAGACAGACAGACAAGACAGACAGACATGCAGACAGACATGCAGACATGCAGACAGACAGACAGACAGACAGACAGACTGACAAACTGAGAGAGAAAGACAGACAGACGGAGAGATAGAGAGTAAGACAGACAGACAAACATACAGATAGACAAACAGATAGACAGACATGCATGCAGGCAGGCAGACAGACAGACATGCAGACAGACAGACAGACAAACGGAGAGAGAAAGACAGACAGACGGAGAGACAAAGAGTAAGACAGACAGACAAGCATACAGATAGACAAACAGATAGACAGATAGACGGACAGACAGACAGATAGACGGGCGGACATGCAGACAGACAGACAAACGGAGAGAGAAAGACAGACAGACAGACGGAGACAGAGAGTAAGACAAACATACAGACAGAGAGACAGACAAACATACAGACAGACAAACAGGCAGACAGACAGACAGACGGAAAGACAGAGAGACAGACAGATGTAAAGAACGATAGACAGATAGAGAAAGACATAAGAGTTAGGCAGGCAAATAAACATTCATTCATTCATTTCAAGAATTTAGATAGCATCCCTTCAAGAACGCTAGTAGTCAGAGGTTTCATTTAGACAGGCATACAAAAACTCAATCAGTCAACTTCAGAGTGCCTGGTCCAAACAGATTTCATTCATTCAATCAGTCAATCATAATTATATTGTACGCAAGTTAATCCATTTCAGGCAAAATGAAAACACATATACATGTGCATAGACCTAATCTAAATCTAATCTAATCTAATAAAGCATTTGTAAAGCGCTTCTCACAGCAGAGCTATTCAGAAGCGCTCTCAGCGTGACAGGCCCATGAAAAAAGAAAAGTCTTCAAGCAGCGAAAAGATGCAGGTGAATTTCCTACAAGAATCCTGCCACGAATTTCAGAAGGAAGGTGATTCCAAATTAAAGGACCAATAATAGCAAAAGCTCGGTGTTGGGTTAATGATGTTCGTGATCTGGGTACAAATAGATCAAAGCGGTCAGCAGAACGAAGAGGGCGTGAAGATCTTGCAGAAAGAGGCTTACACATTAAGTCACACAGGTATTTAGGCGCTAAGCCCTGCAGGGACTTAGTAACTAGAAGCAAGACTTTGTATCTGATTCGGGCAAAGATCGGAAGCCAGTGAAGGTCATGAGTCATGAATGTAGAGATGTGCGAGTATCGAGGAAGTCGTGCAATAAGTCTAGCAGCAGAATTTAAGACAGATTGTACAGATGACAAGCGAACTTTAGGAAGCCCAATTAGTAGGGAGTTACAGTAGTCAATTCGTGAGGAGATAAAGGCATGTACCATAGTCGTAAACACCTTGGAGGACACAGATCTTCTAATTGCCCTGAGGCGTCTCAAGTGGTAGTAACAGGAACGGGTCAAGAGCGACAGGTGTTCAGTAAATGTCAGAGCACTATCAAGTGTGACACCCAGATCACGAACACTAGAGGAAAAGGTAAAGTGAGGGAATAATGTGGCCAGTAATTGAAGATCAAGCTTATGTAATTGTTGTTTGGTTCCAAACCAAATTAATTGGGTCTTGGAAGGATTAAGGCTAAGTTTGTTTGACGACATCCAGAAGTGGAGATCTTGCAACAGAGAGCTCATCCTTTCAACCAAAGAGATCTGCTCATAAGGTGAGCCATGTACAAGAGCTTGTACATCATCAGCGTAAAGATGACCTCTGGCCTGGTGTTTATAGAGGACAGAGGGGATGTCTGCGGTGAAAAGAATATATAAAAGGGGACCTAAGACCGACCCTTGCGGGACACCTAAGTCAACTCTAACCCAGGGTGTTCTAGTGTTACCCAGACAGACAGAGAGTAAGACAAACATACAGACAGAGAGACATAGGACCATATGAATATAGGCCTATATACAGATACATGCATATGCATAATACATATGTTTATACAGGTAGGTCTATATACAGATAGGCAACCATACAGAAAGAACTACCGGGTAATAGAGCTATGAACCCTAAGAGAAAAATCAACGGTCGACTCAACCCGAAACACACGCGTGGGGCGCGGTGGTGTAGTGGGTAAGTTTGTTGCCTTGCAGCAGAAATATTGCAGGTCGAATTCACCTCAAGTCGCCGCGTAGGGACCTCGGGCAAGTCCTTCACTCGCAATTGCTCGGCGCTTCGGCGTGAAACTCCGATGCAGTGTACCTGCTGCAGTCGGGAGCGCCTCAGAGTATAGTGAGCTTGAAGGGGCGCTATGACAAGTGCACATTCAAACAAACAATCAAACAAACACACAGAAGAACCAGGCAAACGCAAACTAACACCCAAAGATGAACGACAAACGGAGGTGACTGAGATATCATATACAAAAAGATAACTAGACTGAAATGACTAACTGAAAAATCGACACACAGGCACACATATACAGTTACACAGACACATGAGCAAACAAACAAACAGGCAGACAGACAGACACAGATAGGCAGTTACACAGACAAAGATACAAGCAAACAGACAGGCAGGCAGACAGACGTACATGCAGACAGACAAGCAGGCATGCAGACGTACAAGCAAACAAACAGGCAGACAGGCAGACACAGATAGGCAGTTACACAGACACACACACAAGCAAAACAGACAGACACACACATACGCAGTTACACAGACAGACACGCAACCATACAGACAGACAGGCAGGCAGAAACACACAATTGCACAGACAGACATACAATCAGACAGACAGCCAGGCAGGCAGGCAGGCAGGCACACACACACGGTTACACAGACACACGTGCAACCATACAGACAGACAGGCAAACGTACAAGCAGACAGGCAGACACACATACACAATTACACGGACAAACATAGAAGCAGACAGACAGCCAGGCAGGTAGGCAGACGTACAAGCAGACGGACAGGCAGGCGTGCACACACGTAACACAGACTCTTGCCGGTCGTCGATGCAACCTTCATCGGAACCCTTGTTAATTCCCGTCTCAGTGGTCGCCTATAAAAGTCGTCGTCATCATCTCTTCTCGACCGACGTCATTTACACCTTGCGCCGGATATTTCGTCCGAATTTATGACACGTCGTCCGTAGGAGAGATAAGAACGACTCGGCCATTTATGTGGAGGCAATAAAACGCCGCACGATAAAGCGACCGTGACGCCATCTGGAGCCAGACAGAAAACGTTTTCGTGTCAGCAACACGCGCCATGACCTCTGGCCTCTTACTGTTTGGGGTCGCTGCAGCGTGGTAAAAACTAGGAAGGGTATGAGTGTGGAACATAGAGATAGCCATATTCAAACAAGGAATGAAATGAGGATAAGGCATCGCGACAAGGAAAGCGAATAAATGGGTCAAATTGGATAATTGATAACGATAGTAGACCTACAGTGGAGCACGGAGATAAAATGGATAAATAACTAGATAAATGGATACAATTATGTAGGCCTAGTAGGCCTATTCATTAACACACCTCCTATTAATTATATATATATATATAATTATTAGTATTACCTGTTAGCTTGATTTTAGACCTCAAGCAAGGTCTATATTTATTTATTTTTAAGTAAAAGTTCAAAACGTTTAGGTAATAGTTTATAATGATGAGAAGGCATCAGAGCACATACTCTGTTTATAGAGATCTGTAAAACTTTCAGTTGAAAGATTGAACCAATTTGAAACTAAGCATAAAACAGAACCAAGTAATTAATTTCCTGTGATTATAATATAATAGGTCTACTTCAATTATTTCGAATCAAAAATATTGCCTGATTATTGCACTACGTGTTTGATTTGTAAGCGCAGACTTTTCCATTACTCTTATCCTCGGCATGTATAATTGTATATAGCCTATGCGTCTTGTATTTTCGCCGTGACTCATCTGGGAGAGCTCCGGTGTAGGTTTCTTGAAGGTGCGCTACGTAGTTTTAAGTCAATGGAATTAACGAATAAGTTTGTATGAACAGCGATCGGTTAGGATTGGAAATCATGGAAGGACTAATCATTGGCGGAGACCTAGGCAAGGCTTTTTTTAGCGTGCAGTTGTACACAAAACGTGCAATTCTAAATGAATTTGTGCAGTTGTAGAAGCACTTCTGTGCAGTTAAAACTAGCAAAAAAGGTCATTAATCCTTTGATTGGAAGTAATTTACCATGGAGGATAGCAAAGGAAAGAAGGAGTTGTGCAGTTCTAAAAATTCCTTAAAAACAGCCCTGGACCTAGGGGGGGGACAGAGGGGACGGTCCCCCCAACGGAGGTGTTGGGGGGACGGCCCATGCATTTGCCCCCCCCCCCCAAACGTTCAGCGCCAAGTCTAAAAAAAAGGTCAACTTTTTTTGGCGGCGAAAATAGAATTTTTTTCGAGATTTCGCCGGTCTCAGAAATTTTTTTGGGCAAAAGATGGAAATTTTTCTGCGACACTCGGCCATTCGTCCATCAAAAATCTTTCCGTCCCCCCCCAAGTCTCCGCCCAGGTCTCCGCCTATGGGAATAATCCAATCTTTGGACCAAAGACTTTGACTTC
This sequence comes from Lumbricus terrestris, assembly GCA_949752735.1. Taxonomy (NCBI): domain Eukaryota; kingdom Metazoa; phylum Annelida; class Clitellata; order Crassiclitellata; family Lumbricidae; genus Lumbricus; species Lumbricus terrestris. The sequence continues at coordinate 54,260,218 of OX457037.1, read as the reverse complement.
GACAACTCTTTATAAGAGTCAGGGCAGGAGGATGGAAATCTGAATCATCCTTAAAGTGGAGCTGGGTTAACAAAACTGATTGGACGATGAACTGAAAAACGAACTGAGTGCAAGGCAGGGACAAATATTAGAAAGCATGTCAAACACGCCATGTATAAACTAAACATGCCAGGGCTTTTTTAACGTGCAGTTGTACACAAAATGTGCAGTTCTAAGTGTATTTGTGCAGCTCTAAAAGCACTTCTGTACAGTTAAAACTAGCAAAAAAGGTCATTGTCCTCCGATTGGAAGTAATTTACCATGGAGGATGGGAAAGAAAAGGGATCGTTCATTGATCAATAACCTGATCCGGGTCGTGAGGCGATTGGTCGGTTTAGGCGCAGATAAGCGCCGACTGTTTCTAAAAATGCCTTAAAACAGCCCTGAAACATACTTTTAATCATTTATATTTTTCATCATACATTATTGTTAATAATTATAAATAAATACATGCAAACTATAGCCGCTGCTTTTGAGTGCATATACCGTTGCGGCCCTTGGCTTTGGTAGGCCTATTATTGCTTCTGCGGTCCAAGATTTCAGAAAAGGCTGGACGGCGCTGACCCAAGCGAACGAAACATGATGAAAAACAACAGTTCAAGAAGATTGGAATCTAACGAATGAAACGGTACAAAGCAGACAGCAAATACGGCTAAGACTAGTGTTGTTTTAATATTGCCCCAATTTTAGTTTTAGTTTTAGTTTTGATTGTTAGTCTTAATTTTAGTTTTAGTTTTAGTTTTAATTGTTGCTGAATATTAGTTTTAGTTTTCGTTTTCGTTTTTATGGATCAATTTTAGTTTTAGTTTTAGTTTTCGTATGCCAATTTTAGTTTTAGTATGCCAATATTAGTTTTAGTTTTAATAATCTGGGGCTACACAAGTACACACTCGTTATCAGTGAATACCGTTTCGTTCCTTGAATAAACTATATTGATACAAATCAATACGAAGATGTGCTGAACATAAAACGTGATCATTATGTGAAATGTCAGTTGCTGTCCAATTGATAAATACCTCAGCATTACAGTTCATGACTTTTTGGGAATTAATATAAAAATTTTATGACAACGATATATGCAGTTGCTCACCACAGGAAGGTCAAAATTACGTATCAACCCTGATCGTACATGTAAATAATTATAGTGTCCCTCAGTGATATTTTAGTTATTATATTAATTATACTTCTGGTTCTTATTCACTTCTGCCTGAAGCAATTTTACTTCTACTTCTAGTTCGCAAATAATTTTGCTTCTTCCATTACTGTTTTTATATAGTTTTACCTACCCGTGCACTTATCAGTTTTATCACTCTTTGATATCCTAGGTAACGGGCCGAGGGAATTATTGTTTATGCTATGCATGTGGAGTCCATAGAATAATGATAGCATCACTGGCGTGAAGAACAGGTACAATGCAGGATGCAGGGTATACTATAGATGCTCACTATCATCCCAAAGACCACTCAGTCTATCATGCGCTAGAACGTTTGATAACACTAGTCTGGATAAACATGTATGAATGCAAAGAACTAAACATCCCAAAATGGAATATTGTAATGTGAAGTGAATGAATGAGAATAATATGATATTGTGCGACTATCACGCAGTTCTAGCATGATTTTACACAATTAAATAAAGGTCACATGCAGGCAAAGCATATCAATGAGAATATTTTATGACTGTAAACTCTTATAAGACTTACTCTTACCTCGGGTCAAACAAAGTGGTCCATTTCTTTGTTTGGCCTCAAAATATATTGCTACAGAAATTCTTCTAGACTAATAAATTTCACCCTGGATATATCAGATCCTGGCCAGGGACTTCTCTTGGTTTCTCTCTCGAAGGGCAATCCTAGGCTGAGTAGGCTCTTATCTACACCAGAGGCGACTATACTTTTCATAGCCAGCCACAGCAAGACAGAGTCTTCCTTCCAGCGGACAGCCTTTGTTCACTCTCACGTGCCTCACCATTGTTTCTCCCTATTCACTGACCAATCATATCTACCTAACTCCACTGGTCACCCTGCCTGTCGGCCCTGCAAGGCTTCCTCAGACAATAACTGTCCTGCATTACTCTGATTTGCATATTAATAGCCCCTAATCCCCAAACCGGTTTGGACAGGTTTAGAGCCATAATTATGACCCCGGGTATGCAGGTAAAACGACCCACTTGTGAGTAATCTCCTTCCTCACAATACTAAAATACGCCATTTGCACAATACGCACAAATAAGGAAAGTAAGGTGAAATTACGAGCAAATTATTTAGTTTTCGTTTGGCTAAATATCGTTTTAGTTTTCGTTTGATCAATTTTCGTTTACTTTTAGTTTTGATTGCTGCATATTTCGTTTTAGTTTTAGTTTTCGTTGTCAGCGTGTTTTAGTTTTCGTTTTAGTTTTCGTTAACGAAAACGTTTCATTTTCGTTAATTACCATTTTCGTTTTCGTTTTCGTTAACGAAAACAACACTAGCTAAGACACCCCGTCGTTTCGTTCTCGTATATAAATCAGATTGTCGGATGTGCACTTAGAGCTGTCACCGTGGAGGGTCGCCTGTGCTTCAATCCCGCACTAAATAATTCATCGACAGCTTGCTCGTCGTGAAGTAGTCCTTCAATCTCTCAGCGAAGACCATTTCAGATGCGTTGCTGCTATCGTCAAACGGTTAAACGTACCAACCAACCACCAGACAGACAGACCGACCGACGGACGGACGGACGCCATATTGGTCTGTCGACAACAGACGTCACAGCGCATGCGCAAGGGATCGTTCATTGATCAATAACCTGATCCGAGTCGTGAGGCGATTGGTCGGTTTAGGAGCAGATAAGCGCTGACTGTTTCGTCACAGGCCGATGATTTGCCCCTCCCCTCCCATACATCCAATGCCGGTGGGACGAAAGAACAGGATGACGGTCTGATGACGTCATCCATCGATATATATATATAATATGTATAATAAATTAATAATTAAATATGGCGGTCGTTTTCGTTTCGTCATTTCTTCCGCTGCGGTGTTGGCGTAATTAACTTAGTCATGGACGATGATAAGTATTTGTGTAATAATATTGTCGACGCCAGTCTCAATTTAGCATCATGCATGCTCTAGCAACTGACGTGACTGTATGGATGCCCCAGGGGTACAATGAGTGGATGAAGGAACGAAAGCAGAACGAATGAATTAAAGAATAATAGCGCACAATAATTGCAATTGATTTCAAAAACAGATTACGTTGAAAGATCGCAAGACATCAAAAATAATTATTGTAGTCTATGTTGCACCAGAGTGCACGACACGAATTGTGCACCATGTCACAATGCACGACATGGATTGTGCATTGCATCACAATGTACACCATTATTTTTTTTACATTGCATCACAATGTACACCATTATTTTTTTTACATTGCATCACAATGTACACCATTATTTTTTTTACATTGCATCACAATGTACACCATTATTTTTTTTACATTGCATCACAATGCGCGACATCGCATCATTCCTCATCACAATAGCCAGTGGTTTCTGAAGTAGGATTATCATCCTTATCATCACCATCATCATCATCATCATCATCATCATCATCATCATCCTTATCATCATCATCATCATCATCATCATCATCATCATCATCATCATCATCATCATCATCATCATCATCATCATCATCATCATCATCATCATCATCATCATCATCATCATCAGCATCCTATCATCATCATCATCATCATCATCATCATCATCATCATCATCATCATTATCATCAGCATCCTATCATCATCATCATCATCATCATCATCATCATCATCATCATCATCATCATCATCATCATCATCATCATCATCAGCAGCAGCAGCAGCAGCAGCAGCAGCAGCAGCAGCAGTAGTATCACAGCCATGTCCACCGACCTGCATCAGTACACCCCATATCATCACCGCCCATGAATCATCCTCTTCTTATTAAGCTTCTTGCCTCTCCCTGTCTCCTCCAACTCCTCTTCATAATCCACTCTTCTTCAGCCGTCAATAACAATACTTCCACTGCAACAGCCGCCATTACCAACGCCACCGAAATGATGGAGTCCGGCTAAGATGACAGTTTCAATGCTTCTTCTTTATTGTGATTAATTGGTTTGCCATGCACGGAACTAACTCTCGAGATTCTCGCTGGCTCGGAATTTTACTCCATTAGAGTACACAAATGATAGAGGATTATTTAAGGAGTGTCACAACAAGCAAAAGGAGAGGAGGCTCACATGGCTAAACAGCGATAAGAACGGCTTGACTAGAAGTAAGCATACACGAAGATACCTTGTTGCTGCTTAGCCACACTGTGTGATAACAAAAATCAATAGCTTCGCTCTCCTCCCTTATCCAGGCTTGGAACCAGGGTGAGAATTGCCGGAGGTTTGTGGGAGTTCAACCCCCTTTGTCTTTCTTAGGACGCCATAGTAATGTCCTCACTGCATACCTCAACGTCACTTCCCTAATGAACCTTTAACATAAATCAACGTCTGACCCCAGTTTTTCCGATATACAATTTATCTCAAACTGCTTGGGACTGACACTGTCAGAGTGAAAACAGTGGTGGAGTCTAAAAGCGAGTAGGCCAAGGCCTAATCGAAGAGGAAGAAGAGTAAAATTCTGTTGCTACACGCGGACCTGTTGTTGCTCTCCACTGCATTCCGAAGTAGCTCCTACGTCAGTCTTGAAGGTTCTGCGTTTAAATTGTACATGATTTTGCATGTTCTGTGTTGCAAGCAGCTTTGACAAGAACTTCAATTTCCTACAGTGGTTAGATCTACAATTCTACAAGTCATTTAAACTGATTTTACTCTCCACAAGTGACATCAGTCACCGTTGCTTCGGTAATCGATAAAGATACCAATCGAGATAAGTAAAGTCGATTATGATGCAATTATTATTCGCTTTCGGATAAAAGACAGGCAAACGCTGTCCAGCCTGTCCATAATTATTAGCGTACCAATCGAAAGTCATTTCTTAGGCCTACCGTTGCTATTATTATGAGCCTTAGGCCTAATAATAATTAATTATTAGCAGCAAGGCTTTTCGTGCGCAGTTCTGCACATAGCCTACATTGCAGTACTACAATGTACGTGAACTTGTGCAGCTGTAGCCTAAATGCATTTTGTACAGTAAAAAATAGTTTAAAATTCTTATCCGATTGGGAACAATTTTCCAATGGAGTATGGGAATGGAGAGAAGGGGTTGGGCAATTCTAAAAAAATTTCTTTAAAGAATCCCTTATTAGTATTAGTCCAACCTCTCTTACAATAATTATTATTAGGGCAATTATAAAATTTTGTTTTCATGATTATTCTAGCTTATTCGTAGGCTAGCCTATTATTTCTTCAGTTTACCCTCCAAAAACCGATGACTTTTTTAGTTGTTCGGCCGAAATCTTCAGGAAATGTCACCAATTATTCATTCACTTTTTTACATTTTCCAAAAACCCAACAGCTACGGTCTTGTGTGAAACTGTCGGGCAGTGCCTCTGACAACGTACATGCAGGGGCTTCTATCCCTATACATGGCGGGCGCAGCTTGCGCCCAGTGAAAAATAGGGGGGGGGAATCAAAAGACAGCCAAAATTCACGTCGGCTGGGGGGAAGGTCGGACATCGAGGGCAGCGTTCAATCTAGGCATCACTAGGAGGAAGATCCCCCCAGAAAATACTTCCCTTCCATATAAATTTGGACAAAATAGTAGGCCTAATAGTTTTTAGCAAAATGTATACTCTTTATACACTTTGAGTTTTTAGTTAGGTTACTCTCTGCATTTTTGAATTACATGAACTGCTACAACAGCTATAATATACCATAAAAATTTCGTATTACTTGATTATAGTTATGTTTTTACTATTTTAATAAATAATAGGCCTACAATCATATTAAAATTGAAAAAAAATAATATTAATACAAATACTATTTTGCACAACTAAATGGCTTCTCTCCAATGTTATCTTTCAAATTTCAGACAGTCAAATTAATTTTGGTCATTGAACACTTAGTAAAGCAACATCATTATTACGTGGGCTTACAATGTAGGATCTACATTGTATTTTATTGTATTGCATTGTGCTCTAAAAATTTATGTAACGCCTCTCGAGCGCACACTGATCAAGGATGCAACACATAGTCTATGGCTGCCCAATTTTGGCGGCAATTCCTCCACTGAAATAGTAGATTATTTTGCTAAGAGGACAGCTTAAAATGCTGAAATTGCAATGCGGAAATCGCAAAAATTTCTCATGGGGAGGGCACATTCCCTCCCCATACCAGGGTCCCTTCTCGGCGCTACACATACTTCAGCGATCGTCTGCTGGATGCTCGTTTGTCCCCCTCCAAACAAACCTTCATTCCCACACTAGAGGAGGGTATGCGCTAGATTACATTATATTGTATACATAGAGGAAGGCCGGTTCAGAAAAGGGGGGGAAGAAGATGGATTGCGCCCGGCTGCTTAGGGGGGATAGAAGCCCCTGCGTACATGCTGCTTGATTTTTAAAGTAATAAAATATAAAATGAAATATCCTGTTCCAAAAGAGACGGAAAAGCTTCTAGTGTAGGCAATTTCCGCCTCTTCAAAGCACTCAGAAAGTGACCATTAACGGACCAATGTCTAGTCATAATCAGTGGCGTAGCCATGAATTTATTATGCGAAGGGGGATTTGGGGGTTTTATGGCCTGGCCGGATGCAGGGGCTTCTATCCCTATACATGGCGGGCGCAGCTTGCGCCCAGTGAAAAATAGGGGGGGGGGAATCAAAAGACAGCCAAAATTCACGTCGGCTGGGGGGAAGGTCGGACATCGAGGGCAGCGTTCAATCTAGGCATCACTAGGAGGAAGATCCCCCCAGAAAATACTTCCCTTCCATATAAATTTGGACAAAATAGTAGGCCTAATAGTTTTTAGCAAAATGTATACTCTTTATACACTTTGAGTTTTTAGTTAGGTTACTCTCTGCATTTTTGAATTACATGAACTGCTACAACAGCTATAATATACCATAAAAATTTCGTATTACTTGATTATAGTTATGTTTTTACTATTTTAATAAATAATAGGCCTACAATCATATTAAAATTGAAAAAAAATAATATTAATACAAATACTATTTTGCACAACTAATTTTGCCACCAATGTTATCTTTCAAATTTCAGACAGTCAAATTAATTTTGGTCATTGAACACTTAGTAAAGCAACATCATTATTACGTGGGCTTACAATGTAGGATCTACATTGTATTTTATTGTATTGCATTGTGCTCTAAAAATTTATGTAACGCCTCTCGAGCGCACACTGATCAAGGATGCAACACATAGTCTATGGCTGCCCAATTTTGGCGGCAATTCCTCCACTGAAATAGTAGATTATTTTGCTAAGAGGACAGCTTAAAATGCTGAAATTGCAATGCGGAAATCGCAAAAATTTCTCATGGGGAGGGCACATTCCCTCCCCATACCAGGGTCCCTTCTCGGCGCTACACATACTTCGGCGATCGTCTGCTGGATGCTCGTTTGTCCCCCTCCAAACAAACCTTCATTCCCACACTAGAGGAGGGTATGCGCTAGATTACATTATATTGTATACATAGAGGAAGGCCGGTTCAGAAAAGGGGGGGAAGAAGATGGATTGCGCCCGGCTGCTTAGGGGGGATAGAAGCCCCTGGCCGGATGCCCTTTCTGCCACCAACCCAACAGTATTACAGTACACAAAAAGGGAATAAAGTAACAAAGAGAATAAGGTAAGAAAAACAATTGTTGTATACAAGCAATTGTTTTGTTTTTTTCTTATTGAAGTGGATAAGTAACCTTTAAAAAAACTTGTTTTCTGTCCACACCACTGAGTCATATTGACTATTAATTATCGTACGTGGCAGAATCAAGAGCCTATATCAATTTTGTTCTGATAAGCGCCTGCGCGTAAGGTGATTCCCGTGACTTCGTTTTTGTGGGCGTTGGGCCGTAGAAATTTGGAGAATACGATTATGATTACGATTACGACGTGTGGCGAACCGATGGTAGGCCCTACAGGCCTACAAATTAAAAAATTAAATTTAGGCCCTACTGTCAGAGTGAATTTTAAGCAGAGGAGCAAACATCGCTCGTAAAGAATGTCTGTGATACAATCTTTATACAACGTTCGGATAAATTATAAGCAGTCTGCAACTGTGCCTATATACTGCACCCATGTTATTTCTAGCAGAAGAAACGATGCATATTTACTGTTAAAACCATCCAAGAGACCAGTATAACAAGCTAGGTAAAACTCTTAGGATAAGATCTCTGAATTGGCCTATGCTCATGATTTCAGGTCAAGTGGCATAAATTCCGTCCTACATATTAAAATAGAAGGGCTTTCGGTTTCGTGTGGTTTGTCTATTAACCTACTAAGCTACAGATTGCCTTCTAAGTATATAATCGGTTTCAGACCGATAGCCATATTAAGCCGATTCAGATCATTTTCCGTAACGAACACCCACGCGTTTAATGTCGTACTTAGACGTGACGTATGCTATCACCCAGACTGCTTAGCGGCATGCAGGCAGAAGATCTTGCAATCAACCGATGTTGGCTTTCGTTTAACGGCAATTGCTGATAGATGATACGTCCATGGTCACTGCATATTATGTGGTGCAAGGCACTATAAAAGGACATTTATATTGCAGATTATTTTACTCATAGTCTGACCTCGATAAATATCGTGCGCCCAAGGCAGTCGCATCTTCGCTCTGCTGGGAGTGGTAGTAGTAGCATCAGTTGGAGTAGTAGTAGTTTTAATAATAATGATAATAATAATGATAATAATAATAATAATAATAATAATGATAATAGTAATAATAATAATAATAATAATAGCAATAATAATAATAATAATTGTTCTTAAAGCCTGAGGGATCAAATAATACCTCGGGCGCTAAAAAATAATGATAGTGATAATAATAATAATAATAATATAAATAATAATAATAATAATAATAATAATAATAATAATAATAATAGGGCCGTTCCAGACTGTGATTTTATATTAGGCGGTAGCGAAGTCCCTGAGGGATCCTGTATACCTCGGGGCAAAAATATTTTTAAAAAAAATAATAATAATAACAACAATGATAATAACAATAACAGCAGTAACAATAATGGTCATTCTTGGTAGGTGGCTCCCTACGTGATGCTGGCAAAGGGTGTTGACGGGAATCGAACCCGGTCTTCGTCCTCATCGCCACATTCCTCGTCTTCTTCTCCTTCTTCTTCTTCTGGTGTCGTTCGTTACGAGGGTTTCATCGTCGATCTGATGGACGGCGTCTGCTCTGAGCTCGGTCTGAGATACCAGATGACACCGACAGCAGATGGTGAATACGGTCATCAGACGACGGACGGATCATGGAACGGAATGGTCAACCAGCTCATCAATAAGGTTAGCACCATAAACGTATACATATGTATACATGGGCATCCGCACTTAAGGGCATTAGGGTCACTTCCCTCCCTGAAAAATTGACACCTATTGTTATAACCACATCCTTTTAATTTTCAACAAATTTCTTCGCTCTTGCTTAAAAGAGCGCTCCTTAAACAGGTTCATAAAATTTGAACATCCGAATGGTCTGTACATCAAAAGTTTATGGTTGCTAGGCAATTCGAAGGAGGTTAGTCTCAAGTTAAGAACGAGATGACATATGCGACTAATCAAAACGGACAGAGTCTGACTTAGACTTACATGTATAGGGAGATTATTAAAAAACAAGATCCAGAGTTCGATCATCAAGGAAGACGCTTCCAAAATTGTTCTGTATGACAAAAGAATGATATTCAGATGATAATTATTGTGAAATAATGGTTAATCTTGAGAATGATTTCACGTATTGTTGTTGCTAAGAGGTCGGACTCTTATGAACAATAAAACCGCAATTTGATGCTGTACAGGAGACCAGCGCAAAGCTTTAAGAGCTGGGGCTATACATTCATATTCATATTTTGATCTATTAGCAATTAACTCTGAAACTGCCTTAAAAACGATTTGACTTCGTATCTGTATCGTTTGTGGATGAACCCCATTGGTATAAAAAAATCTACCCAAACACCATGGGGAATTAATCTATCAGGCCCATAGGCGGAGACCTGGGCGGTGACTTGGGGGGGGGGCGGAAAGATTTTTGATGGACGAATGGCTGAGTGTCGCAGAAAAATTTCCATCTTTTGCCGGCCAAAATTTCTGACGACCGGCGAAATCTCGAAAAATTTCTATTTTCGCCGCCCAAAAAAGTTGATGACCTTTTTTGTTTTTTGTTTTTTTAGTCTTGGCGCTCAACGATTGGGTGGGGGGAGACCAATGCATGGGCCGTCCCCCAACACCTCCGTTGGGGTGGACAGTCCCCCTGTCCCCCTCGGTCTCCGACCATGATTAGGCCTATAATTAATTATTGGTCAAAGTCAGATAAGGAAAATCGATAACATACATTGCATTAATAACGCCTCAATAGGTAAATAAGATCTACTTCATTGATGTATGTCTATCTGATAAACATACATCAACGAACTTTATCTTGATGTTCTCTATTACAAAACTTCTTTTTTAAAACTAGTTCCTTTCATTCAGGTTATTTTAGATGTCATGATTGTATTGATTCAACCCGAGTACTTCTAGGTATACAGTTTAGTTAAATAGGCGACAAGTTCATCCATAGTTATCTGCGAGAGATAGAATCACATTTTGTAATCCGTTAAATGACGAAAGAGGAGTCAAACCGTGTTTGCAAATATTCTCTGGTCTATAGGGCCAGGCCTTCGGTATTCTATAGGTGAGGTTTCCTGGGTGTAAGCATTAGTGGCCTTAATCCAAGCACAGTGCACGCACCTTTGAGACCTCTAGAGTAAGCACGTGAAAATACGTTTCAAAGCATCTGCTTGTCGTCAAGAATATGATCATCTGATACTGTATCATCTACAATCTACATGATATATATATATATATATATATATATATATATATATATGTCTACGATGTAGTATTTATTATCTCTATTACGCCTATTGTGTATAATACTAGACATTATAAATAACGAAAAACGTTCATTATGGCAGGCTACTCAAATTCATGTGCATGTACATAATATTATAGTAGCCTATAATTATGTCTGGTAAGCTTACTGTCTATACAATCTACATGCATGTGCATAGTGGACTGTATATTTTATGTAGGTTCTTAGCCTCTGGTGCTGCATCACTATGCACTTTATGAGAATTTCAGCCATAAACTAGAGCAACTGTTAAAAAGTCGTCTTTGAATCTCAAACGAAGTTAAGGTTCCTGTGGGCAAAAGAGTTCCAGTGCAAAGCACTAAAAAGAAATACCCTATTACGTGCTAGATCCATTAGGATTAGACTCGGCCAACGGTCTCGTGCTGCAGACAGATAGGCAGGCAGTTAATTATCGTAGCGTCACCTTTACTGTGCAGTGCGTGTGCAAGATGCGTGATGCGAGGTGGTAATATTGACACAGAAGAATTGTCTTTGTGTCTGATGTTGATCTGTTCCTTGGTTCTGCTAGAATAACAAGTGGCAAAGTTTAAAGAATGAATGCTTGTTTCACGCTTATTAACCAATGCAGTAAACCAGTGCGTCTAGAACCTAAGCGAACAAGTCTATTAAGCGTTAAAACGTTGTTTTTGGGGTCATTAAACTGTAGGCTTGCTCCACTATAGGCCTAGCCACAAAGAATTTGCATCAGGCAAGGAACGTGTGTGTTTTATCAAGCATCGTAGCACTTCGCGTCGCTAAATGTGTTAAATATCGCTCTCTTGCACCTGCTCATCGAACTGTATCCATTTGCATGAATTTGTAGGTCTTTACTCTCTTTGTATCACTTTGCATCAATATGCATTACTTTTTTTATCACTTTGCATAATTTCTGTACCACTTTGTATTCATACTTTGTATCACTGTGCATTACTTTGGATCACTCTGAATCGCTTTGTAACACTTTGCATCAATATGTATTACTTTTTATGACTTGGGATCATTTTATATCACTTTGCATAATTTCTGTACCACGTTGCATTTATACTTTGTATCACTGTGCATTACTTTGTATCACTCTGTATCGCTTTACATCAACTTGCATCACT
>OX457037.1:53465531-53550531 GCA_949752735.1 Lumbricus terrestris | reverse complement strand
CAAGATTTGAGCTTGACAACTAAAAAAGGTCATCAACTTTTTTGGGACCGAGATTTTTTGGCGCGGCTAGTTCTGGATCAAATTTTTTCAGCCCTCCCTCCCCCAAGAACGAAAACCAAACTTCGCCCATGTACAGACCTGGTGATGTCCAAAACCTTAGTAACATTCTCTTACTTACCCTCCCTCCCTCCTTCCCTCTCTGCCTCCCTCTCTATCTCTCCCTCCGTTCCTCCGTCAGTAGTTGTTAAAGAACCACTATGACTATATTCACGTGATCAATGACGTAATAGGTCAAAGGACAAAGTTCAAAATCAAAGGTCAAGGTGATGAAGTAATGAAGTCATGATTATTACGTAATGGGGTCAAGGCTGTTACATAATCAGTCCATGGTTCTTACATAATGAGGTCAATGCAAGTAGGCCGTGGTCGAGGTCAAGGACCCTAACTTTAACCCTAACTCATAGTACACCGGATGTGCGGAACCGGAAATGCGAACCTTGAGGGGAGGGTGGCCTCGCACCAACTCAAAGCAACACCGTTAAACCGGATATTCCGCCCCGACTGAAAACAAAGCCATGACCCTGAAACCACCGGAAGTGCTTTCGAGTGTACCGGAAGTAACAAAGGCGTACATTCCCGTGAGCAGCTTCCCATCTATATAAATAAAAATGTAAAACGTTACTTTTTGTGGCCTCAGAACTCGATAATTACTTCACCGATTCTTTTCAAAATTTTCGCAAACCGTTCCATTCGAACATAAGCGTGTTGCTATAATGCCTTTTGGGAAAAAGCGCAATCTTATCGACCAAAAAACACAACTATGCGAACGATTTGACCGATCTCGATTTCAATTTCAAACCGACGTTGCTTCCGACTGCGGCCGTCTATTTATAGCACATTTAGGCTACGTGCGTTTTTTATAGCGCATATAATTATCTAGCTGTTGATTTCTACAGTAACAAAAATAACGTTTTACATTTTTATTTATATATATAGATTTTCGCAAACCATTCCATTCGAACATAAGCGGGTTAATTGTTATAATGCCTTTTGGGAAAAAGCGCAACCTTTTCGACCAAAAAACACAACTATGCGAACGATTTGAGCGATCTCGATTTTTACAAAATCAAGGATCTCGGAGTTTTACGGACGGACGAACAACGGACGTACGGACTGGGAGGGACAAAGGAGAGGAAGAGAGGGGTGAGTGTGAAAGGGAGGGAGCGGGAGGAAGAGGGAGGGAGAATGGGGAGAGAGAGAGCGAGGGAGAGGGATGGAGGAAACGGGAGGAGGGTGTGAGGCAGGGAAGGGGAGGGGAAGGGACGGGAGGACAGAGGAAGAGAAGTAGAGAGTGAGGGTGGGAGGGAGAGTCTTTTCAGCCACAGCAACGCGTGGCGGGGTACAGCTAGTATAAAATTAATAGCTCACTATAAATTTATTTTTCTTATATATTTAGAGCCCAATGAAATTAAGGTGTCTAACTAGCAACATATTCATTCAAATTATAGACTTATTTCAGATCTTGAAATCTTTTAATCGTAATACATGGAAGACAACAATTTAATAGATAGGCTATTAGGGTAATCCTGGGAACGGCGGTCGTAAATTCCGAAACATGTATTTTCGTCACAGGAAGAGCCAACTGCCAAAATGTTGTTAAACTACCATCATCGTGAATCGGTACTAGAAACTGTCGGCTGGACTCTTCGTGTAGCCAACGTGTAGGAGTTCGACGTTGGTTTACTTAATATGATTCTCGAGCGGCGTTTTGCCTAAGGATGACTCTGTCGTGACGTTACCATCAATAGGCTTGAGCTATATGATTGGCGCCGTTGATGGCTGCCAGATTTGTCTTGTATTTGTTTTTTATGTGTCATGTTTTTGTTTTTATATATGCTTGCAAACCAGAGTGCGTTTTGCAGCTGGTACTTTAAAGAATATACTTACTTATTATTACTAAGCTTTATTATTACTTCTGTGTATAATTTTACATCTCTGACCTGTAACTTGGTGCGGTATGTCACCCTGATTGTCTTTGAAATTAAAACGAATATACTACTAACTACAGTTAAGGCTGCATTTATTCACATATTTTCTTCATTCTTTACTTATTCACTTACTTACGAGCTTCTCGGGCTTTTTACGTCATTGTTTACGTTGCTTTGACGGCATTCAGTTGGGAAATAAATCAACCTGACGTGTCGTAATAGCGCGGTGTATAGGATGGGCGCATAGAAACCACGCTTGAGAAATAGAAGCTGGATAAAAACCTTTTACAGGTGAAATGGAGACTGGATTGATGAAAAAACGCAAGAGAATTGGAATCTGGATGAAGGTTCTTCTGCAGGTGAAATAGAAGCTGGATTGACCAAGATAACGCATGAGAAAAAGAAGCTGGTTGAAGGTATTTCTAGATCTGAAATAGAAGCTGGATTGACGAAGAAACGCTTAAGAAATGGAGGTTGTTTGAAAAACCCACACTTTCTTCCCATCCAATACTCCGCACTATCGATTTATGGAATTTTATAATTTAGGCTACGACCGCCGTTCCCAGGATTGCCGATATTAGTTTGGTTTATTTATATTAATATACCACTATTTATATATTTTATTGATCAAAATGTGAACTGTATATGAAACTAAAATCTCAAGTAATCGATAGATGGCGCCAAAAACATTTTTGACATAGGCGTTTCGGATTTCACCAGATTATACCAATGATAAGATACTATCAAGCAAACTAAATGAAAATAGTGTCCATGCATTGAAATAAATACCTTTGCTCACTTATTGGCCACCCCGATGACGCTAAAACCACCATTTACTGAGAAACGAAAATAGAAATTACAAATTTCTGAGATCCAGAAGGCTTAGTAATCTCTACTATGAGGAGAATATACACTAAAAGACGCAATGGAGAGTGTCTCTATTAGGCTACTTTTAAATACATAAATTGCTCACTCTCGCATTCGAGATGTGGTTTCAGTTTTAGAATTTAGCCTTGCATCAGCTAGAAATTCACAAACAGGCTCAAACTTCCCTTCACTTAGTCTAGGTGGCACAATTTTCTTATATTTTAGACTTGTAGAACTTATAAACCCACAAGTATTCACCTTTATCTTCCCTAGGTGGCAAAATTTCCTTATAATGAGTCTTGTAGAACTTAGAAAGATGCAAACCACTAAACCTTTTCGAACCCCTTGCGACTGAAATTTTTGTCCTCGCGGTTTCGCTATATTTGGGCTCCATTTTGAATTGTCTCGCGGTCGCCACTGACATTCTGAATTCTCATAAGTTGGCCGTTGTATATCACTATTACCGTGACCAGTCACGTGTGGTTTGTTTGTATGTGCACTTGTTATAGCGCCCCTTCAAGCTCTTTCTACTCAGAGGCGCTCCCGAATGCAGAGCGGACACTGCATCGGAGTTTCACGCCGAAGCGCTGAGCAATTGTGAGTGAAGAACTTGCCCAAGGTCCTTACGCGGCGAGGTGGATTCGAACTTCGAACCTTCCGGCTTCAAGGCAACGACTCCACCACTACACCACCGCGCCCCACTAACAAGCAAACTAAATGAAAATATTGCTGGTGTTGCCTACCTAATAATAAATGCACCAATTCTCTCACGTCAATGTTGTCAGCCATGTGTTTTCTGACTGGCACCTTTCTATTATGACACATGAAATTTGTCGCCAATTTCAATTCTCATGCACAAGGGTTACGAGCACTTGGCCTATTTTTGAAAAGTTATACTATTTGCTATAAGCTTATGTCTTTATAGCCTACTTCTATCTATATAAAAGGGAAAATGGGCAAAATATTCGAAATTGCATAACAACAGTTGGCAGCTATTCCCAGATTGTGAAGGTAGGGTCGATCACTGCTATTTTATGGTAACAAATGCTATGTATGATTCATAAATAGTTTATAAGCCAATTAAATAATTAGTGGTAATTGCGTCAAAGCCTCAGTTCAACGATGTTTTTTGCGACCTAATTTGATGTGCGTTTGTGTTGCAGGAATATTAACCTGGCAATGACATTCTGCACGCCTTCCAGAACTCGGTGTACGGTGTGAAAAATGAGTTTGATGATGATCTTGATTATGCACTTGCAGAGTAGCTTTAGGCTTATGTCATGTGTCATTTTATGAAGCCAATAGACTATTGTAGGACCTGTAGGTCTATCTAATAACAATTCATGTAGGCCCTATGTCTCAATTAATTTTCTTAATTAATGTTTTGTGTTGGATTTTCGTTTTGCATTTCCTATTGCTCGACTGTTGTTCTACCTCTTTGGCGCAATAAACGTCTTCATGAGTCGTTGGCTGTTAATCTCGCGATCTTGGGCGATTTTGTTGCGAGATATCGAGACAAAAGTATTGCTGTCATTATTGATCGAAACCCTATTCAATCGATTAAATCATGTATTGGAGCGCAATCACATTTGATAATAAAACGGAAATTCAAAGCAAACTTTAGAAATAAGGTATCGATCAGAGGTGACGAATTTTATCTAAGAGGTAATTTCTTCATCTGAAATCATGAGTTGACGCATTATTCGATGCTTAAGTAGACATAGACTCAGATGATATGTTCATTCAGAGAATTTACATTGCGCTTCTTCAAGGTACTTAGTACTAGATAGATCAATGTTAGACTTATGCTAGACTTAATGTAAGTCTTCATGGACGTGACTGCTATTAATTTATTTTATATATATGCTTAGTTCAGATGAACGGCTTGCATTAGACACCTCAGAAGACAGAGACTAGACTGGCAGTCAATATCTTTTGCACGTGGTCTTTCAATGCAATGAACTGAATAGGCTTTAGCCTTTAATATAATTATTATTATACATGCACTTAATCATTCGTGTGCAGAATAATAATAATAGTAATAATAATGATTTTCGTTTACTCAACAATCCGGTTGACAGACGGAAACGGTTACAGGTACAATTATGCAGTTGAAACAATTTACAGGAACTTAGATTGCAGAATGTATAAATGTTAACTAAATAACTGAACAGACAACTAGCAATACATGGCACTAATACCAACCTACACAGCATGTCCGCCCAACGGGGGCTCGAATTTGTTCCCTCTAGCTCTCTACGCAGCGTGTTATCCATTACTCTACCGGGCCCCAATGTGACACTGACTATTTCAATGGCGCCAAAACGCAGCCATACCATTACAAGAGAGCAGAACAAAGTGTGCAAACTGGGATTCTGTACAGTATTATACACAAAAAGTCGCTCGAGTTTTCTAATCATGCATATCACGGATCAAAGTAAAACACAGTTCTACATAGGCCCATAATTGTATAAATGAAGCTTATTCTATTACAATTCAATTCACAGCTTCTGTTGATTTGATTAAGTCTACGCTACGCTGGTTCTGTGGGCCGCTTGAGTTTGCGTGTTGTTTGCGTAAGTCTTGCGTCCAAACACCGGGTGACAGAAAATCTGTTCAAAATAACAAGAAATCTAATGAGGCTTTGTGGCTATTGGTATTCATGAGACTTTATCATGACGACGCTATAGTTGAAAATAATGTGACACGTTGACTGATCAGAACAAATACACTACATGCACAATATAAGCAGATAATAATAGGATGATGTAACTTGAACTATAGAATTTATATTGAATAACTGACGCTCTGTAAATATCCCATTGACTACGTTACATAGAAGCCATGCAATTCATGTGAAATCAGGGTTTAAAGTGGGTGTGAACGTGGAACCAGAGCCTACTATTACTATTCAATTACAAAAGGTTCTGCTGGGAACGGCGTTCCCGTCGCTTCCCCTGCTTTCAAAATTCGTTAGTTCCGTTCCCACTGCTTATCATAGGCCTACAATGGAATGCTGGTGACAGATTCGTTCCAATAAAACTCTTCATCACTGCTCAATCTAACTCTCTTAACCCTGATAGGGTCACGGTTTTTCCCAACCGATTTTGGTCACCGGGGGGTAAAAAAATATCCCCACTGTGATTCGCATGATTCTCATGATAAACTCCGATTTTTAAGCATAAAACTAAAAGAAGTTATTTATAGAAGGTTCGAGGAATGCACTGGAACCAAAGTAACATATGCAGCACAGCAGGGAAATCAAAATGGCGGCCAGAATCTTAAATGGCTATAAGTGAAGTTATGCATGCAATGGAAACATAATTTCAGAGTCTAAATCAACATTATCGAGGTCAAGGGATGCAATGGAACCAATGTCACATATGTGGCACTGCACGAAAACAAAAATGGCGGACAAAATGGGAGCCAGAATATTAAAATGGCTATTAGTGAAGTCATATGTGCAATGGAAACATGATCTCAGGGTCTAAATCAGCATTTTCGAGGTCAAGGAATGCGATGGAACAAATTTCACTTATATTGCACTGCAAGGAAACCACAATTGGGAAAAAAATGGCGGCCAGATTGCTGCAGACAATTTCATTTATTCATCCTAATTTTATGACACCAAAACGATATCTATTATAGGCCTAATGTCCAGATACTGATAAGGAGACATTTTAACAGCAAGACACTCATGTGTACAGCATGCATAATGCTATGTTTAAAAATTCCTGAGTAAAATAGCTAGGACGTGGTACATTCGCGTACTTTTTTTTAGCTGATTTGGGTGCATGAATAACTAATGAAACTGGATGCATTCTGTGCATAAAACATATTTAGGAAAAGTCATAGAAGCGATTTCTTCAACTATTTTCAGGGATTAAAATTTCCGTGAAAAACCGAGATGGGGGTATTTGTTTACCCCCGGTGACCCTATAATGGTTAACCAATGTTTGAAATGGTATTACGTCAAATAGTACGCGTCAAAGGCTCACGAAAGCCTCGAAATGCTCATTAAAAATTAAAGGCATTTATGTGAATCAGATCTACATTTAAAGCAAAGTATTAGTTTCCTCAATCCGGCTTCTATTTAAGCAAACAATTTGTTTGAGCAATCAGTTTCAACATAAGCCCAAATTGTTTCATCATCTGTTCAAGCCATAGATCGAGTATTCTATTAAAATTTGCAAATATTTCACTAATATTAACGAATATTGAAACTTCCAACGAATATTATATTCGTAAACTACAATGCTCATTGACAAAATTCTTTAGGGACGATTATTAATTCTCATTTTGTTATCTATAGGCTAAAAATGTTTAACGTTTTACTGAGTGAATTGCATAGGCCTACTACAAAATGCAGTTACGCATACATGTAGATCAGTAAGTTACAGTAAAACTTTGATAGGTTTATTGTTAAAAGCCAAAAAGGTCTTTATAGCCGATACTGGGTCTGGCCACGCAGCATTCATATCACATTTTAGAGTTAATGTTAGTCGCGCTACCTGAGAAGAGGCAGAGTCACCAATGGCAGTTAGCAGGACTAGTGGCAAGAATAGTAGCCTAACGTAGATATATACTTCAACTGCCTATAATAGTAACTGCAAATTGATACAGTAGGTTTCATATCATTGTAGCGGTATGAATAAAATGAATGCCAACGCAGGAAATAAGTTAACACTGCAACTTTACAAGTAAAACTTATCCCGTTCTCCGAATATTAAGGGTGCTACAGATTTAAATTCAACCCTGATCTGAATGCGAGGGAATATCATGGAGACATACAGAAACCTAACCTACTTTACAGGGTAGGGTGACCATTTTCTGGCCATCAAAAACCGGGACACTTTTTGAAAATATCAATTGTAGGCCTAATTCCTTAACTACAGGGCCACAGACTTACGATCCAAGGCCTAGTCTTATAGGCTCAATTAAATCTAATGCTGCATGAACATAGATTTCAGTGTAGAAATCTACAACCTGCTCCTGTCGTCAGTGCACTTAGTGCAGTACTCTTTTACAGGGGCGGATACAGAAATTTTCGAAAGGGGTGGGGCAAAATTTTCGGTCTTGGACAGGGGAAGAATTTCGTCTTGGTCACCAAACAAAAATCTTATGACTTTTTGAGTCATTTAACCTATCGAATTTCCAAGAAAAAGATACCATTTCCTCGCAAAAATAACTGGTGTCGTACAGTGTTCTTGAACCCCTGTATGGACCTTGTGGGGCGTGGGGAGGGCCTGCGAAACTACTCATGGGAGGGGGCACGTCAACTTTCCGAGTCAGAATAGCTGGTCAAATGGGGGGGCATGACCGGATTTGCCCCCCTGAAACCGCCCTCTGCTCATTTGTAATATTGAACCATCTCTCAATCGGTGCCCAGTGGGTAGGCCTATATAATCTAGTCCAGAGGAAGATTGAATGTTTCTGGAGCACACAGGAACGTCCGGTGGACGATCGCCGATCGAGGCGCTCAGCGCCGAACTGTGAAACCATAGCCATAAATTCCCTACCCAAACCCCGTACCCAAACCCCATAAAACGGGGTTTGGGTAGGGAATGTGTCCCTGATCATCCAATTTTTTTAAATTTCCACATTACACTGACAGCAATTTAAATTGTCGAAGGAAATTGGTCTACTTCAGTGCTAGCATGAGCAGTCGACCTATAGCGCGACCGGCCGGTCGATATAGTTCTTGAGCCGCTATTTAAATCTTAGGCTTCTAGGCCTATTATAAAATCTTTCTCGTTACTCCTTGATAGTTCTTTGAATTTATCAACTGAAATCACTAGCCTACTAAAAATGTAATATAATAAATACTCCATATAAATTGACAACTTCTCTTTCGTTACGACTTTTAAAATGTTACAAACTACACTTTGTTCTGTGGTTTACATAAAATTGACGTTTTCAATATTCAAATTTCCTTCTTGCCAAAAACCGGGACAATTTGGCCCTTTTCCATAAGTCTTCGGGACACCGGGACGCATCACGAAAAACCGGGACATGTCCCGGAAAACCGGGACGTATGGTCACCCTATTACAGGGTGACATTGCGGTTTCGATAGTTCACTTTCAGTCGTTAACGAATACTATCGAATATTTACGAATATAAATTTTTTTAAATATTAATATTTACGAATAATAAAACCTCAAGTCACGAATACTCGATCTATGGTTTAAGCAGAGAAGCTCGTGATTTCAGCTTTTATTTCGGTAAAGAGAAAATAATAAGTTTCGTCAATCAACTTTTATTAAGGAAATAATTATTTTTCATTGATCTAGTTTATATTTTGCCGTGAGTGAACCAACGTCCAGAATCACTTGATGCGGAATCGTGTACAGAAAAAGGTCAAAGTGATGGCAATATAAATTCTGAATACCCGCAATTGAAGAAATCACGACATCTTGTGCTAAGACCTATATAGGCCTATATTATTGTGGGTTTTTTCATTTATAAGCAAAACCGCCACAAACCTTTTTCAATGTAGCTCTCATTGGCTTCCACATGATTCCATAGACAAAAGGATTAATGCAGGAATTGAGATCGGCGAGAATACTCAGCGGCGATATCATAGCAATTGCATCATTCCAGTTCGATCCCCAAAAAAGAGTTAATATACCGATTTGAAACGGCATCGAACTGACGACGAATACGGCTACAATGACTGTACACATTCTTGCTACCTTACGAGCAGCAGAGTTGTCTGGGCTCTGCATTCCTGATGGTGTTACCTAAAATAATCAGGTTTTCTTATTTTATGTGATCAGGTAAATTATTTAGTATTATGTCCTTACCGTTCATGCCCGCACATCTGACAACGCTCTCTCTCCACTCCTCCTTGTCCATCGCCAGTTCTTTCATTCATTCATGCATTCATTCATTCAATCAGTTAAAAACAACTTCGGCTGCAAGGCGACGAACACACCCACTACACCACAGCGCCGCACGAGGTGCTCCCAACCATCCATGACTAAAGAGAAAGGAATCTAGAAGTCGATGGAAAACTGGCAGGTAATTCAGAGACAGTCAGCGGGATCCCATTCCATGCGTAGGGCCAACCACCGAGAAACTCCAGGATGTCTGTGTCTAATAGAAGATTGTGTCCCAAGGACCAGATGCTCTTTGGCTGACAGGCGCAGATATCATATGGAACGGAGCACTGCCGTAAGACACCGCCAAACAAATGCAGCTGTTATATAAAAATGCTTTGCGAGCAGTGGCGCCGCCAGGATTTTCGTTTTGGGGGGCTGGATTTTCGGGGGAAAATTTTCCGTTTCATCGACCAAAATCTTGAGAAAATTTTCCATTTCCACCGCCAAAATTTCCGACGACTTTTTTTTAGTCATCGACCAAAATCTTCAGCCTTGCGCTTCATTTTTGTTGGGGGGGCTAAAAAGGGTAAATCGTCCAAATATTTCATTTTTACATGGCGAAAAAAATAGATGGCCTTTTTTAGGGGGGGGCTTAGCCCCCAGCCCCCCCTATCGCCGCTACTGTTTGCGAGCATAGGCGTGGAGAAAATTTCAGTAGTGGGGTGACAAAGATCCTACTTTTGACGAAAAATAAATTCGAATGATTTGCGTCCAGTAATTCTCCTGGCAATCTACCGGCCCGGCTCTTCTTCACCATCCTCTTTGTTTTTTGATGAATTTTCGGTTCTATTGGAACAGTTCGCTACGTACAACTCCCAACTGGTCATTGTTGGAGACCTCAACGTCCGGTTCTAGGGCAATTACCCCCTGGACAATTACCCCCCGGACAATTACCCCCCGACAATTACCCCCTGGACAATTACCCCCCAGGACAATTACCCCCCGGACAACTACCCCCCGTGCCAATTACCCCCCGGACAACTACCCCCCCCCCCGTGGCACGGTGTGAGCTTGTTCCCCCATGCATATCTTCGTATAGGGAAAGAAAATTCTCATGGTCATGGTCTTACGTATTTTTCAGACCTTCAGCGCTGCCAAAGCCTATCCTAAAGTAAATTTACTGTGTAGATATCTTTCTTCATTGGCTCACTCTACAATACTTACTGTACACACTTATGCACACTCCCTGCTATTCTACCATTATTTCTCATCTATATGCGTACATAGGCCTACCTCCTTCTAGCACTCCATCGCTCTCTGTTCCTCTCTCTGTCTTTCTCTATGTATCTGTTTATCTCACTCTCAGGCATACGTTACCTGTATGCTCTTGCATAATATTTGGCTGACCATTCATTGCAATACTCACAGTCTGCTTAGTTTATCCATATCTAGTCATGATGGAATTTTATAAATCCGAGAGAGGGAATGATAAACTTAGTTTCGAAGGTTTTATTTATGTGAAACAGAAGAATTTAGCAAATGGTGTCGTTTCGTTAAGTGCGAAAATATATGCACATGACATAGACTTCTTCTTTGGCGCGGGGGTAATTGTCCGGGGGGTAATTGGTACGGGGGGGTAATTGTCCGGGGGGTAATTGGCACGGGGGGTAGTTGTCTGGGGGGTAATTGGCACAGGGGGTAGTTGTCCGGGGGGTAATTGTCCGGGGGGTAATTGTCCCCGGGGGTAATTGTCCGGGGGTAATTGTCCAGGGGGTAATTGTCCTGTCACCTCAACGTCCACCTAGAGCATCCTTCAATCCCAGAGTCAATGAATTTTGCTACGATACTTGACCAGTTCGGACTAAAACAACATGTTGCTGAGCCCACACGCAATCTGGGAGGGTTGCTTGACGTTTTGGTGACCAGAGATGACTGCCAGGTGACTGACATCTGCATCTACCCTCCTGTTTTTGAACGTATCATTGCTAATCAGTTCATTGCTTATTTGGATGTAAATGATTTGCTCCCTTCCCATCAATCTGGGTTTCGTAAGAATCACTCGACTGAGACTCTTCTACTCCGCCTTTTATCTGATCTCTATGGTGCCATGGATACAGGACGCATCTCTCTTCTGGCTTTATTTGATGTCAGCTCGGCTTTTGACTGCGTTGACCATAACGTACTCCTCCAACGCCTTTCTACCTCTTTTGGCTTTGTGGATCAGCCTCTTAAATGGCTTCATTCTTTTTTATCGGAACGCACCAATTCTGTTGTCTTTGGTACATCCAGATCTGCCTGGGTTCCTGCCCCTTTTGGAGTCCCTCAGGGTTCTGTTTTGGGACCTTTGCTTTATATTATTATTTATTCGTCTGGCATAGATAGGATCACTGCTGACATCTTCTGGTCTTTTTCACCAGCTATACGCTGATGATGTTCAGGCGTATACCCACTGCCACCCTGACCATGCTCTGACAGTGGTTCAGCAAATGTGTCATGCTATGGATAAGCTGGCTAGCTGGTTAGCCTCTAACCGCCTCCTACTTAATGCTTCCAAAACTCAATTCATTTGGTTGGGTGGACGTAGGCGACTGGCAAATGTTGATCGTTGTGCCGTGTCTAAAGCATTTTCCCATGTTACCTTTTTTGATTCTGTCCGGGACTTGGGTGTTACACTGGATGAAGAACTTAGTTTCTCAAAACATGTCAATCAGCTGACTCGTGGCTGTTACTACCAAATTCGTCAGCTACGGGTCATCTCTCGCTCCATATCAGAGGATTCTGCTGCTACTCTTGTTCATGCTTTTGTCACCAGCCGCTTGGACTACTGTTGTTCTATTCTTGTTGGTTTGCCTCAATTATTGATATCCCAACTTGACCGTGTTCTTCGGTCTGCAGCCCGGCTAATTGGGCGAATCCCTAAATATGCCTCTGTTTCATCATACATGCGTGATACTCTACACTGGCTCCCTATATCACAGCGCATCGAGTACAGAATTGCTTCACTGGTTTGGCGTTGTCTCCTTGGCTGTGCTCCGTCTTATCTTTTTGAGCTGTGCTGTCCAGTATCTGTTGTCCTGGCTCGCAGAGCCCTTCGCTCTGCCTCTAGCGGGAAGCTTTTGGTCCCACGTGTTGAAACCTCAACCTGTCAGCGTCGTGCTTTCTCAGTTGTTGGCCCATTTGCCTGGAATAGTCTCCCGTTGCAGGTGCGCCTGCTACCAAGGGTTGACTCACCAGTCTTATACAAGCTCCTTAAAACGTTTTTGTTTCACCGTGGTTGGACTGTGAGAGCTTCTGAGTGGATTTCTTGAAGAGGCGCTATATAAATTCTTGAAATGAATGAATGAGTCATGTGCTTATAGATCTAGTCAATGATGTATTTCTACTATAGCAAAGGTTATACTCCTGCGTCGTCCAAGACCGTCGAGAAGGGGCAATGGAGCAATTTATTCTTGAACCCGACTACTTGTAGGGGCACAGGCTGAGTAGTTGTAAGCATAATACCCTTTAAAGTATAATATTGCTGACACTTAACTACAATCAGTTTAAGCTTCAAATTAGCAACTGAATAAATTCAGGAGTGCCTACGTAAATAGGCTACAATCAGTTTAAGCTTCAAATTAGCAACTGAATAAATTCAGGAGTGCCTACGTAAATAGGCTACTATTATATTGCAAGTCGTGTCCATACTTATATTATTTCAAATTTTTAAATTATTTCCTCAAATAGGCCTAGACCTAGCCTTAAGATGGCTTAGGGACCCATCTCCGTCTAAGGACCAGGAATTTCTCCAAGCGGCCCTCTTTGAGCCTATACCAAAAGTCTCATTAATGGACCGGTGTTCACCTGCAGTTGCAGAACTACACAGATAGCTGCACGTTCAATGTTGATAATCTTAAGTCTATCGTGTCTATTTTGAGCCAAGGCTAAGGATAGTATAAATGTTCTATTTAATGGAAATCGTGAATTCCATGATTTCTGGGTGACCATCCATATCGTCGCAGATCATTTTGTCGCAGATCATTTCGTCGCATTCATATGGTCGTTAATTAATTGGTCGCGAATTAATTGGTCGCCCTCAATATCGTCGCAATCAACTGGTCGCATTCATTCAGTCGTATTGGTCGTTATTCCTCAATTGGTCTACGTGACAGCAGACTTGGAGTCGACGTATATAAACCCAACAATCCAAGGTACGCCTAGTATAATTGATGGGTTTATATACGTCAACTCTTCTGCCAGTGCCAGAAGAAGGTACGCCTAGTTATCGCCACAATGTCGAAGTTAACGTTTGTTACGAGTAGCAGAGGAAATCACAAGGCAGTCTATGAGGGTTACATTTTTACAAAGGAGAGAGAAGTGAGCGGCAAGACATACTGGCGATGTGATTGATTCAATCGGCTTAGACAGTAAGGGTTAGCCTACATATTGTGCTTACGTTTTATTGTGCTTTTAAATTTTAGCCTTTTTTACTTGGCTATGTAACCGTCAATTTAATAAAAAAATGTCAGTTTTTAAATTAGCTTTGCAGGATGAGAAATTGTATTGTACTATTACAGATATACAACACTAAATAAACTGCGACAAAACTGCGACAAAATTATTTAACGACGATAGGAAAAACGACGGACTGAACACGACGACTTGCATGCTACGAATTATACAGCGACGATTTAATTTACGACGTAATAAATTGCGACGAATTGATTACGACGAAATGACTTGCGACCAAATGATAGATTGATAGGGAAGCGATTTCTGGCACTTGACTTGAATGCCGTGAATTTCCTCAAAATGCATGCCACGAAATGCCGCGACTTTTTGGGCAAAATGCAGCTCGTCCATTTCTGCGATTTTCGCCATTTTTGCTTTTTCCGCAATTTTATAATATCTCTATTGATGGTGGTCTGTGAGCTAATAACCTAGAGTAGCTACTAACTCGATTCAGGCAAGGTGTTGGGCGCGGTGGTGTAGTGGTGGCGTCGTTGCCTTGAAGCGGAAGGTTCGAGGTTCGAATCCACCTCAAGTCGCCGTGTAGGGACCTTGGGCAAGGCAACCACTCGCAATTGCTCAGTGCTTCGGCGTGAAACACCGATGCAGGGTCTGCATTGTAGTCGGGAGCTCCTCTGAATAGTGAGCTTGAATGGGCGCTATAATACGCGCACATACAAACAAGGCGGAACTTGGAGATGATGTGGTGTGCTAATGAGGGTTGAACTTGGTTGTTCTTTAATATTGTCAAGGAGCCTACTAGCCAGAAAAATAGCAGAGCCCCGGAATTTATGGGAGGGTCAAATTCACCCCAAATTTGGGGCGTTTTCTGGCCCGAACTACTACGCCTACGATTGCGAGGCAGGAAGCCAGCGCAGGATATCTCGCATGCAGGCGAAGACTGTCCTGGTTTGAGGAACACCAAGAGTAGGCCTACCATTGTCCACAGAGAGCGCGCATTAATTTTTCTTATTTGAAAGGTAAGCGTGTAACAGAGGGGTTATTCTGTTTTAATTAAAACATAGTATTTTATAAGTTCAACTATAAGAGGCTGTGATCTGGATTGTTAATTTTGGTTTCAGATCATCACCGTATTTAATTTAACGCATTATTTGATCTGGGAAATATCCTATGACGCCTTGCTGAAAGCTGGAAGTATGATGAACGAGTAAGCTTGGTAACGTAATAAGTAAAGGTAAGAGAACTATCTAGGCTGACACCTGGGTCATGGACACTCGAGAAAAAAAACTACAGTGAGGAAACCATTCTGCTGCGGATTGTCACACCAAATCAACTGGGTTTTGGAAAACTGCAAGGAAGGACGATTACAAAATATCCAAGGTATCCAACAAGGACCGCACTGAATTTGGTTACTTGCCTTTTTCTTGGCGAAGTACATCTTGTACCATATCCCGAAGTACGATGTCAACGTCACAGCCAGAGGAACGAAGAACAGTATGAATATTGTAGTGAGTGAGTATATGGACTCAGCAAAGGTGTTGAGACCCGTTGGCGCGCAACTCTGGAGCGTCGGACTATAACGAACGACTTCGGTCCACATGAATATTGGTATACTGGATGAGATGACAAGCAAACAGACGATGGCAATCAGTAGAGCGGCTGTACGTGGCGAAAAGTAACTCATCATGCCAGGCTGACTCAATCCAAGATATCTAGAAAACACCAAGCAACAGTAAAGCGTTGTCAACGCGTCAGATCTTTAAATGTAAGCCAAAGGTTCAGGTATCAACGCGGAAGTTGCTAAATAGTGCCTCCGGCGGAAGATTTCTGTGAGTCTTCTATGCAAGACTTGAAATTGTTAAGTGGCAATGTGCTTCACATGCGAAAGTAGACCTCGGACGGGATGTTGAAACTCTGAGAATTAATGAGAGCCATAAATTGACAAAACAGTCTGTTAATAACAGCAACTTGTCTTTCGCATTTGAATTACATTACCAGTTAACAGTGACAGTTCATCGTTAAACTTGGTTGAGTTTTCGTGACATGATAATTATTACGATATAGCCTACACAAAATCGACAGTAGACGTTGTAAACGTTGCCACCCACAGTATTCATGGACAATAATCACGTTCGTAAAACAGTACACTAACAGGCAAACCTGGATGAAGCATTACAAGACAGTATATACTTGTTGGCCAAAGTGAATTTATTCCCTAGTGCACTCGTGCAAGGTAAGAATGAGTGAGATAATTATAAGAAGAGGGATGGAGGAGGAATAGAGTGGTATTGAGTATTGGTTTAATAACTACCGGTGATATATACAGTAGCTGCCTGACCTGTCAATACTGATGACCGACAGCATGGTGACGGATGCCTTGGATGCACTAGACGACCAAAATGTGTTCAGCTTACAGAAGAAGGTTCCGTAGAACCAGCTGGGTTCGATGGCGGACATCGCTGACGTCCACACACCAGTCAACATCAGACCAAGGTCAGAGATAGCCAGGCAGCAGATGAACATCCGTGTCACCAGAGTCTGACCTTTGTTGCCCTTGCCGTGACCGATGACTCCAGCTGTGATGACTAACAGGTTTCCGATGACTCCAACCACAAATATCGTCCAGAAAGCAGCTGCCATGGCATAGTTCACTTTCCGAAGAGGAGGCGGCGACAATTGGGGCGACGTGCGGTTCGCTTCTGACGACTCCCAGATGGTCAAGTTCGGGTCGGCAGTAGTATTCATGCTATGTTCTGAATTCAAGCTTTGATTCAGCTCAGTAATGTTATTTCTTATGTAGAAGAAGATAATCAGGCAGCTGTTAACATAACTTTAAAAAGTTTATTTTTTCAAATGACATTATTTATAAGTAACAAACTATTGTTGGACAAATATTCAAGCTGTATAGTTCATACATAATTATTATGGTCATTGTGTTATAATTCTCTTCATAAATTGAACACTAGCTGGGGTACCCGGCATTGTCCGGGAATTTTAGGATTCAGTCGTTCCCGCCCAATCCCTCCCACCCTCCCTTCCTCCCTCGTTCCTCCGTCCCATCTTTCGTGCCGACATTTTTTCCTCCCTCATTTCTCACCCACCACCCCCCACCAGGGCCACCACACTCCACTACACTCCGACCTCGGCCGGTATGCGCCACGTGGAAGTTTGGTTGTTCGAAAAAAATTCTTCCCCCACCCTCCACTCCACCCCCACCACACACCACCACACTCCGGCATACACCGGTACGCCACTAGTGAGATGTTGGTTTGCGGGAAAATTTTCTTTCCCTACTTCCCCAACCTCCAATCCTCCCCCATTACACACCCCCGCACCACACTCCGACCTCCCCTCGGCAAGCCACCCGTGAAATTTTGGTTTTCGGACAGATTTTATTCACCCATCCACCCTCCCCCCCCCCTACACTGCGGGCCGAGGTGTGTGTGTTTGGTGGAGAGGAGGTGGACCCTGTAAAAATTTGTGTAGTTGCAACGTTTGAGGTGAACAAGTGTAAAACTATGGATGGAAACGGCTGAAAAAGTAGGGGAAATGAGGGTTTTTGCCCCCCACCCTGGCACCCACGGTGGCAGAGATTCGCCGACCCCCAATGACCTGTGTCGGGTCGACCCCGACCCCCTGCGAAGGATTGTGGTCGATTGCTTCAAAACTGTGGCCGTGCATTGCTAACATGCAAGCAAGACCACAAACACACAGACTTATTGAAATACCGGTGTATATATAATAAGATAAAAAAAATTGGAATTTAATTTTAAAATGCTCTATTTTTTACGTGAGTTACGAGTCTTTTGATGTTGCCAACGTCTTAAAATTTATAAGATTATGCAATATCTATAATATATACATATAATTATGTGATATATAAAATCATAATATTATATTATATATGCAATATAATTATGTATAAAATATAATATATGTGATTTATAAGTCTATGTCATCTCACATACGGGTCGCGGTAGTGTAGTGGGAAAACTGGGCATGTTCGTTTGCCTTTCGGCCGGAGGGTTGCAGGTTCGAATCCACCTCAAGCCGCCTCGTAGGGACCTTTAGCACACTCGCAGGTTGCTCAGGCGCATCGACGTGAAACTCGAATTCAGTGTCCGCGCTATAGTCGGGAGCGCTTCTGAGTGACAAGTGCACTTACATAATATTACATTTTAACATGATGCGATATATCTGATGGTAGGCCTACGCGTAACTGCACCATGTTTTAAGGAGTGTGCGTCTAAGTAACATTCCGTCTGCAAGTAAGAAATGGTGTCGCCGTATCGGGGTTCGTCTGTCTTCCTCACAGGTTCCGAGAAGTTCAAGTCTCTAGTCTACCAGGATACATGGAACCCCGGATCTCAACAAAGGCTGTCCTCGGTCCGTTTCTCGTGGTATATCGAGAAGCTTCTATAAAACACCAACGCAGTTTATTCCTTCTTCACCGACGATTCACGTAATCTCTATATACCTCGAGAGAACTGCTTTCCCCGTCGTGTATGGTCGAGTCCTTCCTTACATGCAGACTGAACATTCAGAAGATGAAATAGTCCAACCATCGCCAGTTCTTTGCCACGAGTAAGGTTAGCTTTGCACAGATCTAGAATAACTGACTGTAACTGTTGACGTTGTAAGTCTACTTACCTTTCGGTCGGGTATCCAGCTTTTACTAAGTGGTGTAAATGTAAGCTCACTGTGTTAATGCGCTCGACTTTTCCGAGTAAGCCAGGAATCGAAGAAAGCTCCTCCAGTCTCTTACAACTTATATTATATGCACATGCATTGCGCGTCTTAAAGGTCTCTGAAAGACGCTGAGTAGCCTAGGCACTACTCAGCTGTCAGTCATATAGGTGTCTTGGTGCTCGAGAAAAAGTAATGTGGTCTGCAATAAGTGCAGTACGATACCTTTAAATTCTACTATATCCATTCGTGGAACAAATAAACCATAATAATATGAGCTTTGTTATTATTCCTGAATTGCACTGAAGTTCCCGAACCGTTTTAACGCCTAGGCACGCAAGGCACATGCTTAGGGCCCGCGCAACAGGGGACCCCGCTGCGACCCAAACATACTATACGCATAACAAATTAGCAACAGAGCCGTTTTAACGCCTAGGCACGCGAGGCACATGCCTTAGACCCCGCGCAACACGGGGCCCAGCTGCGACCCAAACATACTATAGGCTATCGCATAACAAATTAGCAACATGTTATAGTTGTTATACGAACTTTGACGTACATGTATGTTAAACTTACATTTAGGCTATTGGGCAGTATATGGCTGTGCTAGCTGTGTCAGCAGCATACTAGCCTATAGCCTATTATTAACAAATGTAAAAAATTACACACACGCACATACATGTAGAAGGCATGAATGCAAAACTCTATATTCTGAGACTGAAGGATTGAGGCCGAAATCGTGTTACGCTCAGTGTTTAATCTAGGCATCTTCCTGGGGGGAGCTTCACCTAGAAGTATTACAATAATGTAAACAGCAACTAAAAGCTATTATTATTTGATCAAATGTACTATGCCCTAACATTTGATCAAATAATAGTAGCTTTTAGTTGCTGTTTACATTATTGTAATACCTGAGCTCTAATAATATAGACTACCGTGATATTTTTTGCTATCATGTGATTATAGTGATAAAATCTACTAATATGATATATGGTACTATAACATTACAATGAGCTCGGTTTACTGCTAATGTTTTTACAAAGACTTTTTTTAAACTAACACTTAGTAAAATAGCATCAATATAGTCCATATATACTGCATGGCTTCCCGATTTTGGTAGTTCTTCCTTGGGCTGTAGCCTATAACATTATTTTGTAACAATTCTGACAGGCCTAACTGTGCCCTGGTCAGCAATGTAGGACCTTTTTAGCAACGGGAATCAGATAATTCTAGCGCAGGAAAGTCGGGCTTGGACTATACACTGCAGTTAGGCTATTCATTATACTGCAATGGTAATGATCCAGAGGAGGCAGAACTGAGTTGCAGAACTTGATACGCAAAGAAATTCTTACGATAATGATATAATTATACTAATGAAAATTTTTAACCACTCCTTTTAACCAGCATTGATATAATACAGTGATTTTGTTGAGATTGCAGCTTACAATATGCTACCATTACATTGTGGAAACTGATAAAGAAATTCTTACAGTTGTAAGAATATTTATTGAAGTCTTAGACTATTCAGGTCAGCACTGTGCAAAAGTTGAGGAATTTTGATAAAATGGCAGCTTAAAATTCTGCCATTGCAATGTAAAAATTCAGAATTTTCTGGTGGGGAGGGTACATTCCCTCCTCTTGCCCCTCCCCACTCGGCGCTACGCGTCTCAGTGACTGACCGGCAAATACTCGTTATCCGTCCTCCAGAAACCTTGATTTCCCTCAGAAGAGGGGACTAGATGAGACTCATGTAGATACGCTTAGAATTAGACATAGTGTTTGAGCCTAGGGCCCCAAAATTCCTTAAAACGGCGCTGTGAAGTTCAAATATGATAACGCGTTGGAATACATGC
Source organism: Lumbricus terrestris (assembly GCA_949752735.1). Lineage (NCBI taxonomy): Eukaryota > Metazoa > Annelida > Clitellata > Crassiclitellata > Lumbricidae > Lumbricus > Lumbricus terrestris. Next base: position 53,529,866 of record OX457037.1, on the reverse strand, counting down.
AGGTCTAATCGACGATTCGACATATTCAAAGTGGTGAGTAATGGCGAAGACACGATCAACATTATTCCCTCCCTCCCTCCTCCCTCCCTCTCTCTGTCTCTCTCTCGTCCTCCCTCTTACTCTTCCCCGCGCTCTCTTTCTTTCTTTCTCTCTTTCTTTCTTTCTCTCTCTCTTTCTTTCTCTCTCTCTTTCTTTCTCTCTCTGTGTCTCGCGCGAGTTGGGCCCCGTTTCGGAACCCTTGCGACTGAAATTTGTGGCCTCGCGATATTTGGGCTCCTTTTGAATTGTCTCGCGATCGCAATGTCGACAATATGAATTCTCATAAATTGACCTTTGTACATTACTCTTACCGTCACCAGTCTTGTGTGGTGTTGCCTCATCATCACCATCAATATCCTTAGGCTCAATGCCCGTAGGAGTCCAACGCCACTCTCTGTCTGAGTCTGTCTCGCGTCTTGCTGCACAGCTTCAACCATAGTTGTAAAAAACGTTTTTCTCGTTTTTTATTCTCTCCCAAAAAACGTCGTTTTTTTCGTTTTTTATTTTTCCCATCGTTTTTTATCGTTTTTTATTTTTTCTTTAACTTTATTTATTCATTTACTTTCTGTTATTATTCTCCTTAATTTTAATTTTTTCTGATATTCCTTATGTTTTCCGCCAACTCTCAATGATTCAGATAACTAAAGTCATTATTTCATCGTTTAACATCATCATTTAAGAGATTGCCTGCTTCAGGCTCCTAATCAATTTTTTCAAGGTTAAAATGTGGTCTTAGATGTAGCAAAGTCAAATTATTTACCGTTTCCGTTTTTTATCGTTTTTTGTCGTTTTTTATTTTTTCGAAAAAAAAACACGTTTTTTACCGTTTTTTATTCCGTTTCCATCGTTTTTTACATCTATGGCTTCAACCGATCCGGTCAGCAGGTCCATACCATTAACATCTTGGAGCAGCTAGACCACCTTGTCTGATTGAAGAGAATATTGGGAGAGGGGCATGAAGGACAACCCGGGTCAATGCCCGTATGTGTCCCACGCTCTCCCACCACTGTCTCCACCGGTCTGTCCTGACCGGCCTGTGCATGTCTGCCCCACATCATGACACCTTGAAGCATCTGGGTCGCTATGCCACTTGTGTCGTGGTTTTTGCGGATTTGAATCGTCTTGGTCTTTTACTGCCAGCGTATCGCCACCCATCTGGCAAACCTTCCTCCTTTTGTCCGGGCTTAGGATCGGCACAGGGACGTTGTTGGTTCCGTGTGGCGGAGGATGGATGCAGTTTAACGTCGTGCCTACCTAATAATAAATGCATCAATTCTATGCGGAGTGCGTATCCATCTATAGTAAGTCTACATGTATGCAACGGTATATTAGCCTACCATTAAGTGATTCAGCGTTAAGACTTGTCAGGAAACTATACTGAAGCACAAGTTTCAGCACCGTATGGTGACGTTGACATGCCTAGAAGCCCTAGATGATGGACATAATTTTTATTATAGAGCAGATCTCAAATGCCTTTTTATCCTACAGTATAATCGATAAATGACGTACATCAAGTCTTTGTTTCGTTTGTTTGGAGCCTCTAATTTGATGCCTTTTGGCGGGTCACATTATTTACGGAAATAGCGTATACCTATAGAGTCAACGGGCGGTGATCTCATTAGTCGATGTTTATAAAACAAATAGTAGGCCTACAGGCCCATGGGCAGGCCCGCATTAGGTGCTAAGGGTGCTGCAGCACCCGGGCCCGCAGCTTTAGGGGCCCGCATTTTCGAAAATATGAAATTTCTTATCAAGAATCCTGCAACAATAATGAAATTAATACGAAGTTGTCGTCGATTAAATTTTGGCAAAGTACTCCCACACATCCGATTTATCAACTCGAGCTTATGAATTGGTTGAAATCGCAGGAACTTATTGTTATTGTAAATTTATCTTTGGGAACAGGAGCGGATTAAGAAATGTGGGGCCCTGTTTGGAAAATTTTTGCGGACCTTCGGTCAAAAAATTTTATGACCTTTTTTAGTAGTTTGGTTGAAATTTGCTAAAAATCTTTTTAAAAAACCGCATGTGTGGGGCCCCCTAAAGTGTGGGGCCCCCTGTTTGGCCGAACATGCTGAACATGCCTTAATCCGGCCTTGTTTGGGAAGGCCTATCAGCAGTAATGGGTTATCTTAAATTAGGCCATGCGGGTCAATCATTTGACTGGCTTTTTTAAAATAATAAGAGAAATAGCGTTAGAAGACTTGTTATTGGATAACTCTTAATTTCTTAAACCTATTATATCTTATCATCTTCTTCTCTCTCCGAGGCTGGCTGAAATGTTCGATGCCTCTTCCTCAAACTTTCCATAGGCCTATCCGTTTGTTATTATCCAATCCATCATAACCTGTCGTGGTCCTCCTCCTCTTGTTCGCTTTCCTTCATTTTTTCTTCATGACCGTTCTTCGCAGTGAATCTGCCCTCAGCCTGTATCCTACCCACTTCCTTTGTCTCGATCTCTTTCACTGTGTATGCCTACTCTTCTCCGATAATTCCTAGCCCTAGATAATTGGTGCAAGAAGATCATGACGCTCTAAAGAGCGGTTTGCCAGGATATTATTGGAGTCTGCAAAGGAAATATGATGCTATATTTTATTAGACCTGGAAATAGGAAGAACGAACTTATAAATTTAAATTTAAGAATTAGGATAAACTGAAAAGAAAAGAGGAAACAGGAATCCAGAGAAACGAATGATAAAACATTGACATGGAGTGCACGTGGTGTTGTTTGGATGTGAGACATGACCCATGAGAGCAAGCAATATAATCATAAGAAGACTGGAGGTCTTCGAAATGTGGACGTGGGAAACAATGAAGAAAATCAACTGGAAGGATTATAAGCATATAGGGTTTTCTAAATATAAATAACAATATTATAATTGAAGAATTTAGTCGTTCGTTCCTTCTGTCACGTATTGTAAGCTTAGACTTAAATCTACCAGTGTAGGAAACTTTTCCTTGGAAACAATTACATGCGTACCAAAGGAAAAGTATCCCTTGGCTGTAGCCTGTACAGTGTAACTCATTAGTAAACACGGTATAATTACATGCGTGTGTGAGAACTTTGCCATAGTAGACCAGTGGCTGACAGAAGACTGAGAGGAGGGCCCGCAAGGTTGCCACAGCACCCGGGCCGGCACTAGCCTTAATGCGGCCCTGTCCATGGGCTGAGTTAATCAGAGGTTAGGGGGGGATAAGCCCCCAAGAAGTCCCATATTCATTTTTTACCGTGTAAATGGTATCTTTTTCCGGGCTTAGCCCCTCTAAGAACTTGCAAGTAAACGGACTTAAAAAAGGTCAACTTTTGTGGCCGAGGAAATATAGTAGGCCTACTTTTCACGAGATTTGAGCTTGACAACTAAAAAAAGTCATCAACTTTTTTGGGACCGAAATTTTTTCGGCGCGGCTAGTTCTGGACCCAATTTTCCAGCCCCCCCCCCAAACGAAAACCAAAGTCCGCCCATGTACAGACGTGGTGATGTCCAAAACCTGAGTAACATTCCCTTACTTACCCTCCCTCCCTCCCTCCCTCCCTCTCTACCTCCCCCCTCTCTCTATCTCTCCCTCCGTCATAGGCGGAGACCTGGGCCGAGAATTGGGGGGGACGGAAAGACGCGAGATTTTCCGAAAAATTTCTGACGACCGGCGAAATCTCGGAAAAATTCTTTTTTTCGCCGCCCAAAAAGTTGATGACCTTTTTTTTTTTTTTTTTTTAGTCATTCGCCTAAAATCTTGCAAAATTTTTTTTCCGCCGTCAAAAAAAGTCTTCGCGCTCAAACATTGGGGGGGACAAATGCATGGGCCGTCCCCCCCAACACTTTTATTGGGGGGGACCGTCCCCTCCTGTCCCCCCCCTAGGTCTCCGCCCATGCCCTCCGTTCCTCCTTCAGTAGTTTTTAAAGTACCACTATGACTATAGACACGTGATCAATGACGTAATAGGTCAAAGGTCAAAGTTTAAAATCAAAGGTCAAGGTGATGACGTAATGAGGTCATGATTATTTCGTATTGAGGTCAAGGCTCTTACATTATAATCAGTCCATGGTTCTTACATAATGAGGTCAATGCAAGTAGGCCGTGGTCGAGGTCAAGGACCCTAACCCTAACTCAAAGTACACCGGAAGTGCGGAACCGGAAATGCGAACCTTGAGGGGAGGGTGGCCTCGCACCAACTCAAAACAACACCTTTAAACCGGATATTCAGCCCCGACTGAAAACAAAGCCATGACCCTGAAACCACCGGAAGTGCTTTCGAGTGTACCGGAAGTAAGGCGTACATTCCAGGGAGCAGCTCCCGATATAAAAAAGCTCATCATAAATTCATTGTTTCTTATATATTTATAGCCCAATGAAATTAAGGTGTCTAACTAGCAACACATTTATTCAAATTATGGACTTATATCAAATACTAGCTTTTGTACCCTTCGCCCGGGAAATTTAGGGTTTTAAACACTACTCCACTGCGGTACCCATCGTTGACCGCTAAATTTCGGGTTTTCGCCAACCCTCCAGCCCACCCCGCTTCCCCAAAAAGCCAAACGTGACCCGCCCCTGCGCGAGTATGACGTCACGCAGGTTGTAGACTTTACTAAAGCTCAAGACTCTTTACTAAAGCGTGAACGATTTGAAAACTGTGTTAAAACGCCAGTAGCGTAGCCAGGAATTTTTCATGGGGGGGTTTATGGCCGGAAACCCTGTTTTTTGCTATTTTTTTTTACTTAAACGGAAAATAACCTTTAAAAAAAATTCCGGAGACAATGGGGGGGATTTAACCCCGAAACCCCCCTTGCCTACGCCACTGTAAAACGCTAATAACTCGAGTTCTAAAGTGAAATTTCGTTTTTTAAACACTACTCCACTGCGGTACCCATCGTTGACCGCTAAATTTCGGGTTTTCGCCAACCCTCCACCCAACCAGGCCAGATTTAGGGGTGGGCACAAGGGGCCAGTGCCCACGGGCCTTCACCACATAGGGGCCTCCACCACACAAGGAAGAATTTTTTACAGACTTTTTTAGTACTGTGCACTGCCCACAGATACAATTTCAAGAAAATATTTTTAAGAAAAGAAGCAATTGAAAGAAACGTGAAAGCCTGAAAGGTCATAACAGAGCTTTTTGTACACAAAATGTGCAGTTCTAAATGGATTTGTGCAGTTGTAGAAGCACTTCTGTCACAAGTTATGTGCAGTTAAAACTGGCAAAAAAGGTAATTGTCATCCGATTGGAAGTAATTTACCATGGAAGATGGAGAAGGAAAGAAGGAGTTGTGCAGTTCTAAAAATTCCTTAAATACAGCCCTGGGTCATAAATTGGTTTCTTTTGGTTATGAAGTCATGTCAAATTAGTGAAACTGCGTGTTTTCTTCTTGGCAAATTCGGTCACCAGATCATTCAAGTTAATTTCACGCAGAAGGTCTGATTCTATGCTCATCAGAGCCAGAAGGGAAAACCTATCATTGCCTATCGATGTTTCTGTTAGCTGCCATAGGCGCTTTGCTGTTGTGTTGTTTGACTCGGGTTCTGCTGAAAGTAACATAGCCCCTTCCACTTCTGGCTTGGCCAAAACCAGGAGTGATCCAGCACTTAGGCCATTTAGTGTTAAGCAACCAGTTTTACAGCATAGGCTATAGCCTACACGTATGTCATGGAGATCAGCCTAAACTTTATATTTTGTAAGACCTATCCTGCTGCAAGTTGTAGGTGAAGCGCCCTTGTGACGGCATTGCTGTGGTATGTACGGCACCATTAAAATTGATTTTTTTTACAATTATCCATGTCCATTGGGCCTCCACCACAGCGGTGCACATGGGCCTCCACCAAAGTAAATACGGCCCTGCACCCAACCCCGCTTCCCCAAAAAGCCAAACGTGACCCGCGCCTGCGGGGCGCTACAAAAATTATTACTGGGCGGGTATGACGTCACGCGGGCTGTATACTAACAGTGTTAGGTGAGCGGTTATTGATGAAATCTGTCTTGAAACGCTAATAACTCTTGTTTTGAATTGAATTAAAAGTTGAAAATAGTTGCGTTGATCTTATAATTTGGGTAAGAATCAACTGCAAATGTTTTGTTAAACCGACGCTGTTTCATTTCCGAGCCTTTTTGTAACGAAGAGTCAAAACACACACACACACACACACACACATCTGGAAGGACAAACTTTCTGTTTTATAATTTAAGATTGAGATCTTTTAATTGTAATACATGGAAGACAACAATTTAATAGATATTATTTCGGTTTATTTATAATAATTTATCACTATCTATATATTTTATTGATCAAAATGTGAATTGCATATGAAATTAATTTCTCAAGTATTCGATAGGTGGCGCCAAAAGCAATTTTTTACATAGGCACTTCGGATTTCACCAGATTATACCAATGATAAGATATTATCAGGCAAACCAAATGAAAATAGTGTTCATGCATTTAAATAAATACCTTTGTTCACTTATTGGCCACCCCGATGACGCTAAAACCACCATTTACTGAGAAACCAAAATAGAAATTACAAATTTCTGAGATCCAGAAGACTTAGTAATCTCTACTATGAGAAGAATATACACTTAAAGACGCAAAGGAGACCTTTATTGTATTACTTTTAAATACATAAATTGCTCACCCTTGCATTCACTATGTGGTTTCAGTTTTAGAATTTAGCCTTGCATCAGCTAGAAATTCACAAGCAGGCTCAAACTTCTCTTCACTTAGTCTAGGTGGCACAATTTTCTTATATTTTAGACTTGTAGAACTTATAAACCCACAAGTATTCACCTTGATCTTCCCTAGGTGGCAAAATTTCCTTATAATGAGTCTTGTAGAACTTAGAAAGATGCAAACTACCCAACCTTTTCGAACCCCTTGAGACTGAAATTTTATTCCTCGCGGTTTCGCTACATTGGGGCTCCATTTTGAATTGTCTCGCGGTCGCCACGGTGACATTCTGAATTCTCATAAGTTGGCCGTTGTATATCACTATTACGGTGACCAGTCATGTGTGGTGTTGCCTACCAAATAATAAATGCACCAATTCTCTCACGTCAATGTTGTCGGCCATGTGTTTTCTGACTGGCACCTTTCTATTACGACACATGAAATTTGTCGCCAATTTCAATTCTCATGCACAAGGGTTACGGGCACTTGGCCTATTTTTGAAAAGTTATAGCCTACTATTTGCTAGGCCTATAAGCTTATGTCTTTATAGCCTACTTCTATCTATATAGAAGGTAAAAATGGGCGAGATATTCGAAATTGCATAACAACAGTTGGCAGCTATTCCCAGATTGTGAAGGTAGGGTCGATCACTGCTATTTTATGGTAACAAATGCTAGGCCTATGTATGATTCATAAATAGTTTATAAGCCAATTAAAGAATTAGTGGAAATTGCGTCAGCGGTCACAGTTCAACGGTGATTTTAGCGAGCTAATTTGATGTGCGTTTGTGTTGCAGGAAAATGAACCTGGCAATGACATTCTGCACGCCTTCCAGAACTTGGTGTACGGTGTGAAAAATGAGTTTGATGATGATCTTGATTATGCACTTGCAGAGTAGCTTTAGGCTTATGTCATGTGTCATTTTATGAAGCCAATAGACTATTGTAGGTCTATCTAATAACAATTCATGTATGTCTTAATTAGTTTTCTTAATTAATGTTTTGTGTTGGATTTTCGTTTTGCATTTCCCATTGTTCGACTGTTGTTCTACCTCTTTGGCGCAATAAACGTCTTCATGAGTCGTTGGCTGTTAATCTCGCGATCTTGGGCGATTTTGTTGCGAGATATCGAGACAAAAGTTATCCGACATTCTGGCAAACCTGTTCTGGCTTATGTCATTGCTATCATTATTGATCGAAACCCTATTCAATCGATTAAATTATGTATTGGAGCGCAAGCACATTTGATAATAAAACGGAAATGCAAAGCAAACTTTAGAATTAAGGTATCGATCAGAGGTGACGACTTTTATCCAAGAGGTAATTTCTTCATCTGAAATCATCAGTTGACGCATTATTCGATGCTTAAGCAGACATAGACTCAGATGATATGTTCATTCAGAGTATTTACATTGCGCTTCTTCAAGGTACTTAGTAGACTAATGTTAGACTTATGCTAGACTTAAAATTGGTCTTCATGGACGTGACTGCTATTAATTTATTTTATATATGCTTAGTTCAGACTCCTCAGAAGACAGAGACTAGACAGGCAGTCAATATCCTTTGCACGTGGTCTTTCAATGCAAATATCCTTTGCACGTGGTCTTTCAATGCAAATATCCTTTGCACGTGGTCTTTCAATGCAATGAACTGAATAGGCTTTAGTCTTTAATATAACTATTATTATATATGCACTTAGTCATTCATGTGCAGAATAATAATAATAGTTATAATATTTTTTGTTTATTCAACAATCCGGTTGACAGACCGCAACCGGTTACTGTGTACAATTATGTACTTGAAACAGTTTACAGGAACTCTGCAGATTACACAATACATAATTATATGTTAACTAACTAACTGAACAGACAACTAGCAACAGATGGCGCTAATAGCAGCCTACAAAGCATTCCGCCCAACGGTGGCTCGAACTCGTTCCCTCTAGTTCTCTACGCAGCGTGTTATCCATTACTCTACCGGGCCCCAATGTGACAATGACTATTTCTATGGCGCCAAAACGCAGCCATGCCATTACAAGGGCGCAGAACAAAGTGTGCAAACTGGAACTCTGTACAGTATTAGGCCTATACACAAAAAGTCGCTCGAGTTTTTTAATCATGCATATCACGGATCAAAATAAAACACAGTTCTACATAGGCCCATAATTGTATAAATGAAGCCTATTCTACGACAATTCAAGTCATAGCTTCTGTTGATTTGATTAAGTCTACGCCACGCTGGTTCCGTGGGCCGCTTGAGTTTGCGTGTTGTTTGCGTAAGTCTTGCGTCCAAACACCGGGTGACAGAAAATCTGTTCAAAATAACAAGAACTATAATGAGGCTTTGTGGCTATTGGTATTCATGAGACTTTATCATAACGACGCTATAGTTGAAAATAATGAGACACGTTGACTAATCAGAACAAATTAGGCTGCATGCACAATATAGACACATAGGCCTAATACAGGGTGGTCCAGCATAAATGAACCAACTTTGAATGCATATAACTTCGCCAATTGTTGGAATTTATTTATACTTTATGCGTCAAATTAAAGATATTTCACTCCAGTATAGGCTATGCACTTAAAAAATGGAACTAGTACAGGTTTCGATTTTAATTATTATGCTCGGAACAGCGCAAGCTACCATATTTTGTTGTCATTTGTGACGAAATCTGGCGCCGTTGACAGACGATGATCGCGTTTTGATCTTAATTTTCCGAACTGATAAGGGATATAATTCGGTGGAAATGATTTACAAATTCTCTAGCAGCGGATGGAATAAACATTACCTTGAATTATCTGCTACTGAAAAATTGATAAAACAGGACTTTCTAATCGTAAACCATGGGAATTGCGGCGCGCATATCCGATAACATTGCTCTTGTGTCCGAGTAAATTGGCCGTCAAGACAGCGACCCGGATAGGTTCTACAGGCAAAGCTCCCCAGGTCATTCAGCGCGAAACAGGTAGTCCTAGAAACACCGTACAACATATTCTAAAAGATGATCTAAAGTTATTTGTCGACGTGATGTCCAACAGCACTCCAACACTGACGGAAAGAAACGACTAGCGAAACAGCTGGCGTGCAGTCAGCCGTTTCTTTGCGTCTGAAGCAGAGCGTGGCAGCGCGCACGGCTGGTGATAAAATTGAAAGAAAATGGTTTTTGCGACGAGAAGATATTCATGGTAGATACTTCTAAAAACAGCCAAAATGATCGTGTTTATGCACGTGTTAGCGAAAAACGATTTGTGAATATCCCGGCGAAACGGCGCCTTATTACGTCACAAATGACAACAAAATATGGTATATAATCATGGTGGTGTAATTTGCACTATTGAATTTATATAGAATAACTGACGCTATATATAATTATATATATCATTGACTACGTTACATCCAAGCCATGCAATTCATATAGTATTGTGGTCTAAAGTGGGTGGGAACTGGGAACCAGAGCCTTCTATCACTATTCATTAGCAGAAGGCTCTTCTGGGAACGGCGTTTCCGTCGCTTCCACAGCTCTCAAAAAATCTCAAAAAAGTTGGTTGCGTTCCCACTTCTCATCATACTATGGAATCCTTGTGACAGATGCGTTCCCATAAAAACTCTTCTTCACTGCTCAATCTAACTCTTTTGTCCAATGTTCAAAATGGTATCACGTCAAATAGTACACGTCAGATGCTCACGAAAGCCTCGAAATGCTCATTACAAATTACAAGCATCTATGCGAATCGGCCGCTCGAAAATCAGATCTACATTTAAAAGCAAAGTAGGCCTATTAGTGTCCTCAATCCCGCTATTATTTAAACAAATAATTAGTTTGAGCAATCAGTTTCTACATAAACCCAAATTAAGTTTCATCATCTATTTAAGCAGAGAATTTCGTGATTTCAGCTTTTATTTCGGCAAAGAGCAAAGAATAAATTTCGTCAATCAACTTTATTAGGGAAAGAATATATCATTGATCTGGCTTCTAATTTGCCGTGTGTAAGGTATTGATCGAAAATCATTTGACGCGGAATCGCGAAAAGAAAGAGCCAAAGAGATGGAGAAGAGCAGACAAGAAGCTGTTCAAGAGAGCTCAATTCTTTGGCCATTGCATCCACCAGCTACTGCCACATCTTCGGGAGGACAAGTATCAACTTCGCAAGAGAGGACATCCTTTCCTGTTGCCTCTCGTTAAAACATATTGGTTTAAAAACAGTTTTATTAGCAGATGCATTTATAATTATATTTAGATACAAGCTAACATGATTTTAATTGCTGTTCTGTATCATAGTTAGATATATGTATGTATTCGTTTTTGTTATACAATGTAATGCATGTGCGCTTGACATATGCAAATAAAGGCTACTTACTTACTTATTACTTACTTGCAATATAAATTCGGAATCCCTGCAATTGAAGAAATCACGCCATCTTGTGCTAAAACTAAGTGCCCTCTTATTTGACCTAGGCCCATAGGCTATATTGTTTCTATGTTATGCCTATGAGCATTATCGCAACAAACCTGTTTCAATGTGGCTCTCATTGGCTTCCACATGAATCCATATACAATGGGATTAATGCAGGAATTGAGATCGGCGAGAATACTTAACGGCGATATCATCGTAATTGCATCATTCCAGTTCGATCCCCAAAACAGATTTATTAAACCGATTTGAAGCGGCATCGAAGTGACGACGAATACGGCTACAATGACTGTACACATTCTCGCCACCTTGCGAGCAGCAGTGTTGTCTGGTGGGCTCTGCATTCCTGATGGCGTTACCTGAAATAAACAAGTTTTTTTATAATGACTGATCAAGTAAATTATTTAGTAGTGAGTTCATCCCGATCAGGTCCGCACATCTGACAACGCTCTTTCTCCACTCCTCCTTGTCCATCGCCAGTTCTTTCTTTCATTCATTTCATACATTCATTCATTCAGTTAAAAATAACTTCGGCTGCAAGGCGTCGAACACACCCACTACACCACAGCGCCCCACGAGGTGCTCCCAAACCATCCGTGAGACCATGACTAAAGAGAAAGGACTATAGCAGTCATGGAAAACTGGCAGGTAATTCAGGGACAGTCAGCTGGATCCCATTCCGTGCTGAGGGCCAACCACCGAGAAACTCGAGGCTGTCTGTGTCTAATAGAAGATTGTGTCCCAAGGACCAGATGCTCTACTTGGCTGACGGGCGCAGAGATCACATGGGACGGAGCGATGGTCGTAAGACACCGCCAGACTAATGCAGCTGTTATATAAAAATGTTTTGCGAGCATAGGCGTAGGGAAATTTTCAGTAGTGGGGTGGCAAAGATCCTACTTCTGACGGGTTTGTGCAGGCTCTGGCCAGATAATTTTTAGCTGTTTATAATTTGTACGCAAATTTCTATTAACACTGAAAACTAAAACGAGCTTCATTTGTAATGTTTGCTGGAGAAAACAGGAGCATGCGAAAGCGTGAACAATAGTAAGCTTATAGAGACAATGGTCGAAAATGGAAAAGATCTGGGAAACATCCTGGAACGCCTTGCTGAAAACTGGAAGTATAATGGACGAGCCAGCTTGGTAACGTGCTAACTAAAGGTGAGAGAACTATCTAGGCTGACACCTGGGTCGTGGCCACTGGACAAAAGCTGAAGTGAGAAAACCATTCTGCTGCGGATTGTCACACCAAATCAACTGGGTTTTGGAAAACTGCAAGGAAGGACGATTACAAAATATCCAAAAAATGCCACAAAGACCGCACTGCATTTAGTTACTGGCCTTTTTCTTGGCGAAGTACATCTTGTACCATATCCCGAAGTACGATGTCAGCGTCACAGCCAGTGGCACGAAGAACAAAATTATCGTTGCAGTGAGTGAGTATATTGCCTGAGCAAGTTTGTTTACTCCCATTGGCGCGCAACGCTGGAGCGTCGGACTATAAGGAACGACTTCGGTCCACATCAATATTGGTACACTGGTTGAGATAACAAGCAAACAGACGATTGCAATCAGTAGAGTGGCTGTACGTGGCGAAAAGTAACTCATCATGCCAGGCTGACTCAGTCCAAGATATCTATAAAACACCAAACAACAGCAGAGCGCTGAAAACGCGTCAGATCTTTAAATGTAAGCCAAAGGTTCAGGTATCAAAGCGAAAGTTGCCGAATAGTGCCTCCAGTGGGAGATTTCAGTCAGTCTTCTATGCAAGACTTGAAATTGTTAAGTGGCAATGTGCTTCACATGCGAGAGTAGACCTCGGACTGGATGTTGAAACTCTCAGAATTATTGAGAGCCAAAAATTGACAAAACAGGTCGTTAATAACAGCAACTTGTCTTTCGCATATGAATTACATTACCAGTTAACAATGTCAAGTCTTGCATGGAAGATGATTGAGCTGTGTGCTAAACAGTTAATGCATCAACCTTTTTGTTGGACTATATATAAACACTAGCGCTATATAAGGACTATATTTACTCTAAAGTTAAGTAGTCATTGATTCTTCTTTCTCTCGTGTCGATCTTGCCAAACCGTAAAGACAGGAAGATGGCCAATTTATGTTCTGAATTATCATGCGATTAATCTTATTGAATCTTATTATTTGCTACGTGATCTGCTTCGTTTCTTAACACCTTTACCTCGGCTTTTGATTTTGAAGGCTCGTGCGATAGTGACAGTTCATAGTTAAACTTGGTTGAATTTTTGTCACATAATAATTATTACGATATGCACTTTCATGTTACTGAGTTGCGGTCTTGTCAACCTGTTTTTTTCACATTAAACGAATATATATATAAATTGACAGTAGATCCACGTTTAAACGTTGCCGCCCATAATATTCATGGACAATAAACGCGTTCGTAAAACATTACACTAACAGGCTGGATGAAGCATTACAAGAAAGTATGATTTTATAATATCATTTTACCAAAGTGAATATATTCCTTAGTGCACTCGTGCAAGGAGAGAATGAAGGAGAAAATTATCAGAAGAGGAATGGAGGAGGAAGAGAGAGACTGACAGTGGTATTGAGAATTGCTTTAATAACTACCGGTATACAGTATATAGCTGCCTGACCTGTCAATACTGATGACCGACAGCATGGAGACGGATGCTTTGGATGCACTAGACGACCAAAAAGTGTTCAGCTTACAGAAGAAGGTTCCATAGGACCAGCTGGGTGTGATGGCTGACATCGCTGATGTCCAAACACCAGTCAACATCAGACCAAAGTCCGATATTGCCAGACAGCAGATGAACATCCGTGTCACCAGAGTCTGACCTTTGTTGCCCTTGCCGTGACCGATGACTCCAGCTGCGATGACTAACAGGTTTCCGATGACTCCAACCACAAATATCGTCCAGAAAGCAGCTGCCCTCGCATAGTCGACTGTCCAAAGAGGAGTCAACGGCAATTGGGTCGACGTGCGGTTCGTTTGTGACGACTCCGAGATGGTCGAGTTCGGGTCGGCAGTAGTATTCATGCTATGTTCTGAATTCAAGCTTTGATTCAGCTCAGTAATGTTATTTCTTAGCCTAATGTAGGAGAAGATAATCAGGCAGCTGTTAACATAACTTTAAAAATTTAATTTATTCAAATGACATTATTTAAGTAACAAACTATTGTTGGACTAATATTCAAGCTGTGAAGTTCATACATAATTACGTGGTCATTGTGTTATAATTCTCTTTAATTATAACACTGGACAACACACAAATTGCCTTTTAGATGAAAATAGCAAATCTTAACTAATTTTGAGGTGCTGAACACGAATATGATAGTAAAATTTGTCGATTGGCTCTCATTTAGGAGAGACAGAGATGGTTACGTACAAATGACTCAGTACGCACTGAGTCGGCCTACACATATTATGGGTCATGACCATTAATTTTCTCAATGCTGTATTTCAAACTACATATATTATTGCAACACAATAATGTGTCTTAATGCCTTAACCTGCCATGCAACCTCTCCCCAGTGTGCAAGAAAATTTCCAAAGTAGTTAAAAGACGAGAAATTGGCCGGTGACCTTTGCTGTTCCATTGGTTTGGAGAGAACCAAGCAAATCATGCAAATGACTACTTCTTCTGCATGGTTCCACCTTCTTCTGCATTTAGGACAAGGAAAGGGAAGTGGTCAATAGCGTACCCGAATATATCATATGCAATCCGATCCGCTCCGCATGGCGAGGGACTTCCAGTTGCGGATCCACCCACAGAATTTTTCATTGATTCAGACGATGAGGGAAGCGAAGCGACTTCAAGTTCTCCGCAGCCTTCGACGTCTATGAATGATCTTTATGTCTGCCAGGGTGCATCATCTGCACCACAAATTCTCAGTCAAGGTGAACGGAATGATCTTGTTCGCGTCCTGGACCTATCCAAGGCCAAGGCGGAGTTACTTGGATCAAGATTTAAAAGAATGAAATCTTCTCCAAGAAAATGCCTGAGTGACATTATTTCACACTCGTCAAGGGCAGTTTGAGGAAATTTTCACCAAGGAAGATGACCCTGTCTTCTGGTCCAATGCATATTGTCCGATGAATGCCCTTTGAAATAAACATGACCCTCAAGAATGGCGACTACTCATAGACTCCACGAAATTGAGTCTCGATGCGGAGCTGCTGCATATTGGAAATCAGCTTTCATCCATTCCGGTCGGACACGTTGTCCACATGAAGGAACCTACGACAACTTAAAACACCTGTTGAATTCTGTTCAATACAGTAGGTATGGATGGCATCTCTATTGTGACTTGAAAGTATATTGGCTCTCTTGACGAGTACGTAGCTTAAATTGGGTATACAAAATAATGCTGTTTTCTATGTGAATTGGACAGTCGAGCAAGGACCTTGCACTAAGTGAGGAGAAACTGGCCAGACAGTCTTGCTAGTGTCGCTATGCACCAAACTCAGTGTGATGAAGAACGTCATAAAATTCATGTGGGCTACTGTACCAGACTGAATCAGCTTTCATACACTTGGCTGTCAAATTCCCTGGCGAAGCAAAAATTAAAGAAGGAAATTTTGTTGGTCCTCAGATCAGTCAGATATTCAGAGATGAGATGTTCGAAACCTGCTTCAGGGCGACGAGAAAAAGCTTAGGAATCATTTCGTCTGGTGTTAACTAACTTCCACTGGAATGTCAGGGCAGAAAACTACAAGGATTTGGTTACGGACATGTTGTCTATGACCCTATAGATGTATCACACGAACGTTTTGAAGAAGACATTGCAGACATGGAAAACGATATCAGGGAAACTTCCATGTTGGCTGACTATGGGCCTACCATGTGGCGCACGGTGGTGTAGGGGTATGTTTAGTGCCTTGGAGCCAGAAAGCTGTGGGTTTGAGTCCACCTGAGGCCACCGGGTAGGTACCCTGAGCACTGTGAGCAGTCCTTCACTCGAAATTGCTCATGCGCTTCATGAAACTCCAATTCAGTGTCCGTGCTGTAGTTGGGAGCACTTCGGACTAGAGTCTTGAAGAGGCAGTGTAGCAAGTGCTCTTGCATACATAGACCTACTTGCACGCTCATCAGACAGAATCCTGAGCAGTTATACAAGAGACAATGGGATGTAGAAGCGAACATTTACCGGTACAAATGTCATAAATTATGTACGCATTGTTCTATTTATAGAAACTCCTGATGATTTCAGAGAAACTGTAGCCAATTCTTTGATTTCATTGTCATATTCGTGTTCAGCACCCTAAAATCTGTAGGAAATTGCAAATTTCATGTAAGAGGCAAAACTTTCATGAAAATTTGTTGTCCAGTGTTATATATTGAACACTTGCTGGGGTACCCGGCATTGTCCGGGAATTTTAGGATTCGGTCGTTCCCGGCAAATTCTCCCTCCCTCCCTCCCTCCCTCCCTCCCTCCCTCCCTCCCTCCCTCCCTCCCTCCCTCCCTCCCTCCCTCCCTCCCTCCCTCCCTCCCTCCCTCCCTCCCTCCCTCCCTCCCTCCCTCCCTCCCTCCTCACCCCTCACCCACCACACCCCACTACACTCCGACCTCGGCCGATATGCGCCAAGTGGAAGTTTGGTTCTTCGAAAAAAATTCTTCCCGCACTCCCCACCCCGCCACACACCACGACACCACACCACACTCCGGTTTGCACCAGTACGCCACTAGTGAGATGTTGGTTTGCGGGAAAACTTTCTTCCTTCACTTCCCCAACCTCCAATCCCCTCCATTACACACAACTGACCCCAGGATACCCCACCACACTCCGACCTCCACCGGTAATTTTGGTTTTCGGTAAGATTTTATTTACCCATCCATTCTCCCACCCCTACACTGCGGGCCGAGGTGTGGGTTTGGTGGAGACGAGGTTGCCCCTGTAAAAATCTGTGTAGTTACAACGTTTCAGGTGAATAAGTGTAAAACTATGGATGGAAACGGCTGAAAAAATAGGGTAAATGAGGGTTTTTGCTCCCCACCCTGGCACCCACGGTGGCAGAGATTCGCCGACCCCCCAATGACTTGTGTCGGGTCAACCCCGACCCCGACCCCCTGCGAAGGATTGTGGTCGATTGCTTCAAAACTGTGGCCGTGCATTGCAAACAAGCAAGCAAGACCACAAACACACAGACTTACCGAAATATATAATAAGTTTAAAATTGGAAATTAATTTTAAAATGCTCTATTTTTATGTAAATTTCGAGTCTTTTGATGTTACCAACGTCTTAAAATTTATAAGATTATGCAATATCTATAATAAATACATATAATTATGTGATATATAAAATTTTAATATTCTATTATATATGCAATATATATAATATAATATAACATGTGATAATTGTGATATATATATGTCTATGTCATCTCACATACGGGTCGCGGTAGTGTAGTGGGAAAACTGGGCATGTTCGGTTGCCTATCGGCCGGAGGGTTGCAGGTTCGAATCCACCTCAAGCCACCTCGTAAGGACCGTTTGCAAGTCCATCACTCGCCGTTGCTCGTGCGCTTCGACGTGAAACTCCTATTCAGTGTCCAAGCTATGTTCGGGAGGGCTTCTGAGTGACAAGTGCAGTGCACATACATAATATTACATTTTAACATGATGCGATATATCTGATGGCACGCGTAACTGCACGATCTTTTAAGGAGTGTGCGTCTAAGTAACATTCCCTCGTGTTGCCGACAAGTTCAAGTCTCTACCAGGATGCCTGGAACCCCGTATCTCAACAAAGGCTGTCCTCGGTCCGTTTCTCGTGGTATATCGAGAAGCTTCTATAAGTCACCAACGCAGTTTATTCCGTCTTCACCGACGATTCACGTAATCTCTACCTCGAGAGAACTGCTTTCCCCTGCCGTGTATAGTGGAGTAGGTCCTTACATGCAATGATGCAGACTGAACATTCAGAACATGTCTTAGAAATAGTCCAATCATCCCCAGTTCCTGGCCACGAGTAAGGTTAGGTTTTACACAGATCTAGAATAATTGACTGTTGGGGTATAAGTCTACTTACCTTTTGCTCGTTGGTATCTGGTATCTAGCTTTAAGTGGTGTTGATGCGCACGACTTTTCCGAGTAAGCCAGGAATCGAACAAAGCTCCTCCAGTCTTTTATAACTTATTATATGCACATACATTGCGCGTCTTAAGGGTCTCTGAAAGACGCTAAGTAGCACCTACTGAGCTGTCAGTCACAATAGGAGAAGGTGTCTTGTTGCACGAGAAAAATTAATGTGGACTGCAATAAGTGCAGTACGATACCTTTAAATTCTACGATGTCCATTCGTGGAAGAAATAAACCACAATATATATGAACTTTGTTATTATTCCTGAATTACACTGAAGTTCAATGGTAGGCCTACCGGTAATGCGTTGGAGTACATATATTATGCCTAATGGACATACTCAAAGCGGCGAGTACTGACGAGAGGACAGGATCAATCCTACTCTCTCTCTCTCTCTCTCTCTCTCTCTCTCTCTCTCTCTCTCTCTCTCTCTCTCTCTCTCTCTCTCTCTCTCTCTCTCTCTCTCTCTCTCTCTCTCTCTCTCTCTCTCTCTCTCGCGAGTTGGGCTCCGTTTCGAAACCCTTGCGACTGAAATTTGCGGACTCGCGATATTTGGGCTCATTTTGAATTGTCTCGCGATCGCAATGGCGACATTTGAATTCTCATAAATTGACCTTTGTACATTACTCTTGCCGTGACCAGTCTTGTGTGGTGTTGCCTACCTAATAATAAATGCATCAATTCTATGTGGAGTGCGTATCCATCTATAGCAGTGCTGTCCAACCTTTTTGGTACCGCGGGCCGCAGACGATAATCTTAAAGCCGAGAACCGCAACAGTAAATTCAAAAGCACTAGTTAAAAGTTAGGGATAGGCCTAATTATTAAGGGTATTGACATTAATTATGGAATCATTCTAATGCAAAGTGAATGATAATACACAATAGCATTACATATGCCACATTATCCATGTATTACAATTGTTCAGCACAAAATACCACAGGGTGGCCCAGCCACAGTTTTGTTGGCTCAGCTATTCTTTATGGCCAAGTCGGATTTCCATCCTCCTACTCGTCGAAGATGTCGAAGCCAGAGTCTTCGATCTTAAGATCAGTCATAATCGTTGGTTGAGAAAGATCCCAAGACATCGACTTTCGTCGACCCTGTGGCCCTTTAGACCTATCGATTGTTTCCTTCCAGCCCTCAGGACTATCTAGAACTGGACTAAATCTCGAAAGGCATGGTTACAGACATGGTTGAATTGTGCAGGGAATGACTAGAAGTGAATGGTTGTTGGTGGTTTGCGAAGTACAGGAATCAAACCAGAAGTCGTGTTTCCGCTCACGGAGAGACTACCGGAACATATATACAGTGGTGTATAGCCTACTATATAGATAGAAAATATTATTAGTTGTCGGTTAGACTTCCTGGAAGCTGTCCAAACTCCAACTGCTGTTGCAATATTATCGTTGAGAATAAACTAGCCTGGACGTCTTTGTCCTTAACTTCATTTGACACAAAGTTTAAAAAAATAGTGAGCTCGGCGGGCCACTTGAAATCACCTCGCGGGCCGCACGTTGGACAGCACTGATCTATAGCAAGCCTATGCAACATTAAGCGATTCAGCGTTAACACTTGGCAGGAAACTATAGGCTACTGAAACACAAGTTTCAGCACCGTATGGTGACGTGTACATGCCTAGATGGTGGACGTATAGAGCAGATCTCAAATGCCTTTTTATCCTACGGTATAATCGATAAATGACGTACGTCAGGTCATTGGTTCGTTTGTTAGGAGCCTCTAATTTGATGCCACCTACGGCGAAACATGGGGTTTAATATCAACACTGACCACGAAACTGCATGGCTAGAGCTTGATACCAGCCACCAACAAGCCAAAGGTAGTTTGTATCCTACATGCCCACGGACGCCTTTTAGCGGGTCACATTATTTATAGCGTATAATAACAGTTATTATACGCTATAGTTACTATAGAATCAACGGGCGGTGATCTCATTAGTCGATGTTTATAAAACAAACAGTACAGGCCCATGGGCGGAGTTAATCAGGGGCTATGGGGATAAGCCCCACAGGAAGTCCCATATTAATGTTTTACCGTGTAAATGATATCTTTTTCCGGGCTTAGCCTCCCTCTAAGAACTTGCAACAACACGGACTAAAAAAAAGGTCGTCAACTTTTGTGGCCGAGGAAATGTAGTAGACCTACTTTTCACAAGATTTGAGCTTGACAACTAAAAAAAGGTCATCGACTTTTTTGGGACCGAGATTTTTTCGGCGCGGCTAGTTCTGGATCAAATTTTTCCAGCCCTCCCTCCCCCAAGAACGAAAACCAAACTCCACCCATGTACAGACCTGGTCATGTCCAAAACCTTAGTAACATTCGCTTACTTACCCTCCCTCCCTCCTTCCCTCTCTGCCTCCCTCTCTATCTCTCCCTCCGTTCCTCCGTCAGTAGTTGTTAAAGTATCACTATGACTATATTCACGTGATCAATGACGTAATAGGTCAAAGGACAAAGTTCAAAATCAAAGGTCAAGGTGATGAAGTAATGAAGCTATGATCATTACGTAATGGGGTCAAGGCTGTTACATAATCAGTCCATGGTTCTTACATAATGAGGTCAATGCAAGTAGGCCGTGGCCGAGGTCAAGGACCCTAACCCTAACTCAAAGTACCGTACACCGGATGTGCGGAACCGGAAATGCGAACCTTGAGGGGAGAGTGGCCTCGCACCAACTCAAAACAACACCGTTAAACCGGATATTCCGCCCCGACTGAAAACGAAGCCATGACCCTGAGACCACCGGAAGTGCTTTCGAGTGTACCGGAAGTAACAAAGGCGTACATTCCCGTGAGCAGCTTCCCATATAAAATAAATAGCTCACTATAAATTTATTTTTCTTATATATTTAGAGCCCAATGAAATTAAGGAGTCTAACTAGCAACATATTCATTCAAATTATAGACTTATTTCAGATCTTGAAATCTTTTAATCGTAATACATGGAAGACAACAATTTAAAAGATATTATTTTGGTTTATTTATATTAATATATCACTATTTATATATTTTATTGATCAAAATGTGAACTGTATATGAAACTAATTTCTCAAGTATCTGATAGATGGCGCCAAAAGCATTTTTGACATAGGCTCTTCGGATTTCACCAGATTATGCCAATGATAAGATATTATCAGGCAAACCAAATGAAAATAGTGTCCATGCATTGAAATAAATACCTTTGCTCACTTATTGGCCACCCCGATGACGCTAAAACCAAAATTTACTGAGAAACCAAAATAGAAATTACAAATTTCTGAGATCCAAAAGGCTTAGTAGGCCTAGTCTATGAGAAGAATATACACTTAAAGACGCAAAGAAGACTTTTATTGTAAGTATTACTTTTAAATACATATATTGCTCACCCTTGCATTCACTATGTGGTTTCAGTTTTAGAATTTAGCCTTGCCTCGGCTAGAAATTCACAAGCAGGCTCAAACTTCCCTTCAGTTAGTCTAGGTGGCACAATTTTCTTATATTTTAGACTTGTAGAACTTATAAACCCACAAGTATTCACCTTTATCTTCCCTAGGTGGCAACATTTTCTTATAATTTATTTGAGTCTTGTAGAACTTAAAAAAATGCAAACTACTAAAACTTTTTGAAGCCCTTGCGACTGAAATTTTAGTCCTCGCGGTTTCGCTATAATTATTTGGGCTCCATTTTGAATTGTCTCGCGGACGCCACGGTGACATTCTGAATTCTCATAAGTTTGCCGTTGTATATCACTATTACCGTGACCAGTCATGTGTGGTGTTGCTTACCTAATAATAAATGCACCAATTCTCTCACGACAATGTTGTCAGCCATGTGTTTTCTGACTGGCACCTTTCTATTACGACACATAAAATTTGTCCCCATTTTAAATTCTCATGTACAACTTGTACAAGGGTTACGGGCACTTGGCCTATTTTTGAAAAGTTATACTATTTGCTATAAGCTTATGTCTTTATAGCCTACTTCTATCTATATAAAAGGGAAAATTGGCGAAATATTCGAAATTGCATAACAACAGTTGGAAGCTATTCCCAGATTGTGAAGGTAGGGTCGATCACTGCTATTTTATGGTAACAAAATAATGCTATGTATGATTCATAAATAGTTTATAACCCAATTAAATAATTAGTGGAAATTGCGTCTCAGTATCTCAGTCTCAGTTCAACGATGATTTTTGCGAGCTAATTTTATGTTGTGCGTTTGTGTTGCAGGAATATGAACTTGGCAATGACATTCTGCACGCTTTCTAGAACTCAATGTGAAAGATGACTTTGATGATGGTCTTGATTATTCACTTGCACAGTAGCTTTAGGCTTATGTCATGTGTCATTTTATGAAGCCAATAGACTATTGTAGGTCTATCTAATAACAATTCATGTATGTCTTAATTAATTTTCTTAATTAATGTTTTGTGTTGGATTTTCGTTTTGCATTTCCCATTGTTCGACTGTTGTTCTACCTCTTTGGCGCAATAAACGTCTTCATGAGTCGTTGGCTGTTAATCTCGCGATCTTGGGCGATTTTGTTGCGAGATATCGAGACAAAAGTTATCCGACATTCTGGCAAACCTGTTCTGGCTTATGTCATTGCTATCATTATTGATCGAAACCCTATTCAATCGATTAAATTATGTATTGGAGCGCAAGCACATTTGATAATAAAACGGAAATGCAAAGCAAACTTTAGAATTAAGGTATCGATCAGAGGTGACGACTTTTATCCAAGAGGTAATTTCTTCATCTGAAATCATCAGTTGACGCATTATTCGATGCTTAAGTAGACATAGACTCAGATAATATGTTCATTCAGAGAATTTATATTGCGCTTCTTCTAGGTACTTAGTACTAGATAGACCAATGTTAGGCTTATGCTAGACTTAATGTAAGTCTTCATGGACGTGACTGCTATTAATTTATTTGATATATTATGCTTAGTTCAGACTCCTCAGAAGACAGAGACTAGACTGGCAGTCAATATCTTTTGCACGTGGTCATTCAATGCAATGAACTGAATAGGCTTTAGTCTTTAACATAACTATTATTATATATGCACTTAGTCATTCCTATGCAGAATAATAATAATAGTAATAATAATTTTCGTTTATTCAACAATCTGGTGGACAGACCGCAATCGGTTACTGTGTACAATTACGCACTTGAAACAATTTACAGGAACTCAGATTACACAATACATAAATGTTAACTACCGTAACTAACTGAACAGACAACTAGCAACACATGGCGGTAATAGCAGCCTACAAAGCATTCCGCCCAACAGGGGCTCGAACTCGTACCCTCTTTCTTTACGCCAGCGTGTTTACTTGTCCATTACTCTACTGGGCCCCAATGTGACAATGACTATTTTTATGGCGCTAATACGCAGTAATACCATTATAAGGGGCCTTAAGGGCGCAGAACAAAGTGTGTAAACTGGGACTCTATACAGTATACACAAAAAGTCGCTCGAGTTTTCTAATCATGCATATCACGGATCAAAGTGAAACACAGTTCTACATAGGTCTATAATTGTATAAATGACCCCTATTCTACGACAATTCAATTCACAGCTTCTACAACTTCTGTTGATCTGATTAATTCTACGCTACGCTGGTTCCGTGGGTCGCTTGAGTTTGCGAGTTGTTTGCGTAAATCTTGCGTCCAAACACCGGGTGACAGAAAATCTGTTCAAAATAACAAGAAATATAATTAGGCTTTGTGGCTATTGGTATTCATGAGACTTTATCATAGCGACGCTATACATGTAGTTGAAAATAAAGTGACACGTTGACTGATCAGAACAAATACACTACATGCACAATATAGGCACATAATATAGGATGATTTAATCTGAACGATAGAATTTATATTGAATAACTGACGCTCTGTAAATATCCCATTGACTACGTTACATAGAAGACATGCAATTCATGTGGTATTGGGGTCTAAAGTGGGTTGGAACTGAGAACCAGGGCCTTCTTTTACTATTCAGTTACAAAGGCTCTGCTGGGAACGGCGTTCCCGTCGCTTCCTCTGCTTTCAAAATTCGTTGGTTCCGTTACCACTGGTCATCATACAATGGAACGCTGTTGACAGATGCGTTACAATAAAAACTCTTCTTCATTACTCCATCTGACTCTTTTAACCAATGTTTGAAATGGTATTACGTCAAATAGTAGGCCTAGGCTACGCGTCAAAGGCTCACGAAAGCCTCGAAATGCTCATTAAAAATTAAAACCATTTATGTGAATCAGATCTACATTTAAAAGCAAAGTAGGCTATTAGTTACCTCTATCCCGCTTCTATTTAAGGACAATTGTTTCATCATCTGTTTAAGTCATAGATCGAGTATTCGAATATTGCGAATAATAACATTTGCAAATATTTTACGAATATTACCGAATATTAAAACTGGCAATGTATATTATATTCGTAAAATACTATGCTCATTGACAAAATTCTTTAGGGACGATTCTTAATTCTCAGTTTGTTATCTATAAGGTAAAAATGTTTAACGTTTTACTGAATGAATTGCATACTACAAAATGCAGTTACGCATAGATCAGCAAGTGACAGTAAAACTGTGATAGGCTTATTGTTAAAAGCCAAAAAGGTCTTTATAACCGATGCTGTGTCTGGCCACATGCAGCATTCCTATCACATTTTATAGTTAATGTTAGTCGCGATAGCTGAAAAAGGCAGAGCAAGTTGGCAAGTGGCAAGAACAGTAGCCTAACGTAGAAATATACTTTAGCTGCCTATAATAGTAACTGCAAATTGATATTGATACAGTAGGTTTCATATCATTGTAGCGGAATGAATAAAATGAATGCCAACGCAGGAAATAAGTTAACACTGCAACATTACAAGCAATATTTATCCCGTTCTCCGCATATTAAGGGCGCTACAGATTTAAATTCAACCCTGATATGAATGCGAGGGAATAATATTATCATGGAGATATACAGAAACCTAAACTACTTTGCAAGGCTACATTGCGGTTTCGATAGTTCACTTCATTCGTTAACGAATACTATCGAATATTTACGAATATTAAATTTTTTCAATATTAATATTTACGAATATTAAAACCTCAAGTCACGAATACTCGATCTATGGTTTAAACAGAGAAGCTCGTGATTTCAGCTCTTATGTCGGTAAAGAGAAAATAATAAGTTTCGTCAATCAACTTTTATAAAGGAAAGAATTATTTTTCATTGATCTAGTTTCTATTTTACCGTGAGTGAGCCTGTAGCGTTTTGGAAACGCTACAAGATCTTACTTATTCTTTTATTTTGCGTCTAATTCTATAACTAATTCAGGGGTGAATCAGACTGAGTTTCCAGACAATATGCCAGACATACACGTGACCCTTTAGCTGACGTGGCAAAAGCGCGGGGACTGCTGATTGGCTAGAAGCGGCGCGTGACCCGAAACGGCGGCAGGAAACCGCCTGTGATTGGTCGCTGGGCCAGACGGCGTCAGTTGGCGACAAGACGTGGACCGAGTGGGACCTGTGTGGTGAAACGAGGCAGAAGGTCGGGTAGAAATTTCACTAAACATATGATTTTGGCATTGTAAGTTCTGGGGAAACTCATCTAAATTAACAATTAAAGGAAGAAGCAGACCGATTGTTGCCTCCGGTGAAAGGAAAACTTTGGAACGAGCGAACTGACGTGAAATTCAGGGAAGAACAATTTATTAGAGTAAAACGAGTTGAATCCGTAATCGATTGAAAGTTGAATACCGCTGTAAAATGCTAACATAGATAATATTGCATTTAATGTAGACAGCGAGGGTAAATCGGAATTTGTGTTACGAAACCTGAATATATTGAAGTGTTTAATAGAAATAGCGACGCATTGGAAAGGCCATTGTAGTTATAGTTAATCAGTATGAAATACTGATGTTGATTGATTGCATTCTTTTTAATTAGCTAATAGCGGTATATTACTCCCTGTAATCAGTTAAGAAAACGGAAGCATAGAGTGTAGTCAATTTGGATGCAGAAACGGAACTGTTAGATGTTGAATAGTACAAATTGTGTAGTGACAATTCGCAAATACTGTCGCCTCTTAGAGATACATTGCAGTCACATTGTATTGAACTGACAGGCCCCGCAGAGAGAACTGTATCTGTGCGGACCACTTTGACTTACATGTTAACTAGGTGCTAGTTAAGAAATAATAAAAGTGTTGTGCAACTAGTTGAAATTGGAAGTGATACAATGAGTGAACTTGAACTAGACTTGAATAGGGAAAGCTTCTAGTAGGGACGCCCTGGAGGAACTGTATGATTCAGGGGGAGGGCGGTCGGTTAGTAGCGCTGAAACGTTTGTAGAGCACCCAACAGATAAGTCAGGATACCTCCCATTGGATCTTCAGGAGTTCGATTTCCTTTCGCCCAAAGCTGCCGTGGGGAGAACGAACCCAGACGAGCACCGGAAGGAGGGTGCTGTCGCCCGTCGACAAACAGACGCCGAGATATGTCCTTTAAGCCCTGGTAACCGTGAAAGTATGGAACCTAGACGCTCCTCCCTGTCATCCACACCTGAGGTTCCCGTACGTGCGTCCCTGTTGCCCCGGCAGTACGCCGCAGCGCTAGAGGGAAGCACCGAAAGTGAGCAAGTAAGGAAACCATCACTTGCAAGAGCTCCTGACCCTCTAGCGGCTAGGGCGGGCGTTACAAACCAATGGTCCAGAATCACTTATGATGTGGAATCGTGTACAGAATCGTGTACAGAAAAAGTCAAAGAGATGGTAATATAAATTCTGAATACCCGCAATTGAAGAAATCACGTCATTTTGTGCTAAGACCTATAGGCCTATATTATTATTGTTTTTTGCTCATAGGCAGTATCGCAACAAACCTGTTTCAATGTAGCTCTCATTGGCTTCCACATGAATCCATATACAATGGGATTAATGCAGGAATTGAGATCAGCGAGAATACTCAGCGGCGATATCAACACAATGGCAGCATTCCTGTTCGATCCCCAAAACAGATTTAATATACCGATTTGAAGCGGCATCGAACTGACGACGAATACGGCTACAATGACTGTACACATTCTCGCCACCTTGCGAGCAGCAGTGTTGTTTGGTGGGCTCTGCATTCCTGATGGTGTTACCTAAAATAAACAAGTCTTTTTGTGTTATGACTGATCAGGTAAATTATTTAGTATTTAGTCCTTCCCGTTCAGGTCCGCACATCTGACAACGCTCTTTCTCCACTCCTCCTTGTCCATCGCCAGTTCTTTCATTCATTTCATACATTCATTCATTCAGTTAAAAACAACTTCGGCTGCAAGGCGATGAACACACCCACTACACGACAGCGCCCCACGAGGTGCACCCAAACCATCCATGGCTAAAGAGAAAGAAATAGCAGTCGATGGAAAACTGGCAGGTAATTAAGGGACAGTCAGCGGGATCCCATTCCATGCTGAGGGCCAACCACCGAGAAACTCGAGGCTGTCTGTGTCTAATAGAAGATTGTGTCCCACGGATCAGATGCTCTCCTTGGCTGACGGGCGCAGAGATCATATGGAACGGAGCACTGCCGTAAGATGACGAGGGCCAAGACAAATGCAACTGTTATATAAAAATGCTTTGCGAGCATAGGCGTAGGGGAAATTTCAGTAGTGGGGTGGGGGGCAAAGATCCTACTTCTGACGAAAAATAAATCCGAGTAATTTCCATCATGCGCTTATAGACCTAGTCAATGATGTATTTCTACTATAGCAAAGGTTCTATTTCCTGCGTCGTCCAAGCCCGCCTAGAATTGCAATGGAGCAAATTACTCTTGAACCCGACTACTTTTAAGGGCACAGGCTGAGTAGTGAGTTGTTGTATGCATGATACCTTTTAAAGTACAATATTGCTGACATTTAACTACAATCAATTTAAACTTCAAATTAGCAACTGAATAAATTCATAATTGCTTATGTTAATAGGCTACTATATATTGCAAGTCGTGACCATACTTATATTATTTCAATTTTTTAAAGTTATTTCCTCAAATAGGCCTAGAACTAGCCTTAAAATAGTTTAGGGACATATCACTTCTGAAGTTCTGGGTCTAAGGGCCAGGAATTTCACTCATCGGCCCTCTTTGAGCGTCTTTCAAAAGTCTCTTTAGCAGTGTTCATCTGCAATTGCAGAACTACACATAATTATTGCTGCACGTTCAATGATGATAATCTCAAGTCTATTGTGTCTCTCTTGAGCCAAGGCTATGGATAGTAGAAATTTTCTATTTCATGCAAATCGCGAATTTCATGATTTCTGGCACTTGGCTTGAATGCCGTGAATTTCCCCAATGGGGGAACGGACATTAGCCCCCCCTGGACATTATCCCCCCGGACATTATCCCCCCCGGACATTAGCCTTCCCGGGGTATGACATTATCCCCCCCCCCAGTATATGATAGCATTACGGTACCTAAAGGTGATGCACAAAATGTGATTAATGGGCCTATGTTATATGAATATCTATACATTACACATTAGTTTAACATTCTGTAGGAATATGCTAAGTTAATTGAAGGTTTAATATGTATATTATAAGACATTTTAAAGGTCTGAAACGACGCTAAGAAGTCTACGAAGCTCATACGTAAATGTCGTTAATAAACCTTCGTTGTTGCCATAACTGACACTAACAAGTAGGCCTACTTACTGTATACGATTCCCATTCGTTCATTTCTCTAATGTATTGAATCTTATTTTGAATTGAAATGAAACTAATAAGTCTAGGAAGCTGAGACATATAGCCTAACTGACGTTAACAAATCTTTGTTGTGAGGCACTAAACAAATAGACTGCATAGGCCCTAGGCCCTACATACGATTCCCATTCGTTCATTTCAAATCTAAGTCTAGGTCTAGGCCTATTGATACGAGTGTAGGACATTTCCCTTCTGGACAAAACCGCCCCCGGACAAAACCCCCGGACAAAACCCCCCCGGACAATTCCCCCCCCAGGGTAGGACAATTCCCCCCTGTCGAACATATTGCGTGTAAGTGGTATTACTATAAAACGGCGGTCCTAAGTGTCCTAAGTTGGATCGATGAAAAGATTTCTTGCTAAATAGAAGCCGGATTGATACAAAATAATTATTACTTAAATGGAAGCTGGATTGATGAAAATATTGTTGCTTAAATGGAAGCTGGATTGATGAAAATATTGTTGCTTAAATGGAAGATGGATTGATGAAAATATCCTTGCTTAAATGGAAGCTGGATTGATGAAAATATTCTTGCTTAAATGGAAGCTGGATTGATGAAAATATTCTTGCTTAAATGGAAGCTGGATTGATGAAAATATTCTTGCTTAAATGGAAGCTGGATGGATAAAAATAATTGTTATTTAAATAGAAGTTGGATTAAACGCATTTTTGCCTAAATGGAAGCAAAGGGGGGAATTATCCGGGGTGGGTTAATGTCCTAGGCTAAATCAGGGGGAATTGTCCGGGGGGTTATTGTCCGGGGGGGGTTTGTCCGGGGGGGTTTGTCCGGGGGGGGGGAAATGTCCGCGCCCCATTGATACAATTAGGACCTAAATGACACTAAGTACTTTCGTTTGCATGTGAATGCCAGTGACAAGTCTGATCGGTTACGGCATTATTCTACGATTTGCACATAGGGGGGACTTTGCCCGGGGGGGGCTAATGTCCTACGCAAAATCGGGGGGGGGAATATGTCCGGGGGCTAATGTCCGGGGGGAACAATGTCCGGGGGGGATAATGTCCAGGGGGCTAATGTCCTACAACCTCCCCAATGCATGCCACGAATTGCCGCGACTTTTTGGGCAAAATGCATCAAATCCATTTCTGCCATTTTCGCCATTTTTTCTTTCCCCGCGAATTTATAATATCTCTATATGCTAGTAGCCTAGCCGGATGGTTGCAGGTTCGAATCCAATTCACGTCGCCGCGTAAGGACTTTGGGCAAGGTCATCACTCGCAATTGCTCAACGCTTCGGCGTTAAAATCCGATGCAGTGTCTGCGCTGTAGTCGGGAGCGCATCTGAATAATGAGCTTGAATGGGCGCTATAATAAGTGCGCATACAGACAAGGTGGAACTGGGAGATGATGCGTTTTGCTAATGAGTGTTTAACTTGGTTGTTTCTTTGATATTTTCAGGAGTCTACTTGCCAAAAAATAGCAGCGCCCGGAATTTATGGAAGGGTCAAATTCACCCCAAATTTTGGGCGTTTTCTGACCCCAACTCTTACGCCTACGATTGCGAGGAAGGAAGCCAGCGCAGAATATCTCGCATGTATACGCGAAGACTTCCTGGTTTGAGGAACACCAAGAGTCCCACCCACTGTCAACAGATAGCGGGCATTTATTTTGGTGATTAGAAAGGACTACGTGTAACAGAGAAGGTGTTCTGCTTTAATTAACACATAGTATTTTTCATTTCAGTTAGAGATTGTATCAGGAGTATTTAGTCTCTGATCATCACCGTACTTTACGCATTATTGCTTTATATATTATGTTGAAATTTAAGTGGTTCGTGCAGGTTCTGGTCAGATAGTTTTTATCTGTCTATAATTTGTACGCAGATGTCTTTTAGCACTGAAAACTAAAATGAGTTTCATTTTCGGTGTTTGCTGGAGAAGACAACATCCGAAAACGTGAACAATTGAGACAATGGTCGAAAACGAAACAGATCTGGGAAACACCCTTGGACGCCTTGCTGAAAGCTGGAAGTATGAAGAACGAGGAATAATAATAATAATAATAATGACGACAATTTCTATGGCGCCGTAACACAGCACATGCCGTTACAAAGGCGCCTCTACAAACACAAACATAATGTATTCAGTCAAAGGTACGCCTTAGAAAACAAATATGTCTTCAGACGTGTTTTGAAAACCCCTACAGAGTTGGCAGAACGAACTGTGGAAGGCAGACTGTTCCAGCAGCGGGGGCCAGCAGTTGAAAAAGCACGCTCCCCGAAGCATGACTCACTGCTAAGTTGATCGCACCTTCTACGAGTGGCACACCAAAGGAAATCAGTCTTGTCAGGATTCAGAAGGAGGCGATTTGACCTCAACCATTCAGCTACAACCTCTACTCCCGACTCCATGTGTTGCTGCAGTTGAGGCGCAGTCGTCGACGGACCAGTGGTGTATAGCTGCGAGTCATCGGCATAGAAATGAGAGGATAACCCCACTCCAGAGGCAAGTTTCTCAAGGAAGCTCGGTAACGTACCGAGCCCCTAAAAGGACATGAATGCACACAAATATTTTATCGTTTATATCTCGTGCGCACGAGATATTATCTCATGCGCACGACTTAATATCTCGTGCGCACGACTTATTATCTCGTGCGCACGAGATAATATCTCGTGCGCACGAGATAATATTTTGCATTCATGTCCTTTTAGGGGCTCCGTAGTAACGTGCTAAGTAAAGGTAAGAGAACTATTCTAGGCTGGAACCTGGGTCATGGACACTCGACAAAAAGCTAAGGTGAGGCAACCATTCTGCTGCGGAGTGTCACACGAAATCAACTGGGTTTTGGAAAACTGCAAGGAAGGACGATTACAAAACATACACGGATTGCATGAAAGACTGCACTGAATTGGTTACTTGCCTTTTTCTTGGCGAAGTACATCTTGTACCATATCCCGAAGTACGATGTCAACGTCACAGCCAGAGGAACGAAGAACAGAATGACAATTGAAGTGAGTGAGTATATTGAGTCAGCAAAGTTGTTGAGGCCCGTTGTCGCGCAACGCTGGAGCGTCGGACTAAAACGAACGACGTCGATCCAAATAAATGGTGGTATACTGGCAGAGATGACAAGCAAACAGACGATGGCAATGAGTAGAGAGGCTGTACGTGGCGAAAAGTAACTCATCATACCAGGCTGACTCAGTCCAAGATATCTATAAAACACCAAACAACAGTAAAGCGTTGTCAATGCGTCAGATCTTTAAATGTAAGCCAAAAGTTCAGGTTTCAACGCGGAAGTTGCTGAATAGTAGGCTATCCCCGGTATGAGATTTCAGTCAGACTGTCGGCTCGGAAAAAATAATACCCTCGAAGCCCTTTCTCCAAGTTACTTCCGCGGCGATTAGTATTTTAGTTACAGATGAAAATATTGATAACAAACCAACCACGAAGTGGGATGACGGATGAAAATCTTGAGACCAAAATAAGAAGCGGAATTATTTTTCTGACATTTATAGTGCAATAAATGCGATGATTGATGCAAATTACAGTTTGCATAGGGTAATGTTTAGGAGGGGTAATTTGAAACCTTTACCCCGGTACTCGGGCGTTTGATTTTGAAGGTTCGTGCGATAGTGTCAGTTCATCGTTAAACTTGGTTGAGTTCTAGTGACATAATAATTATTACAATATGCACAAAATGGATAGTGTAAACGTGTAAACGTTGTCGACCACAGTATTCATGATCAATTGTCACGTTCGTAAAACTTACAGGCAAAACTGGATGAGGCATTACAATGCAGTAAGCTTACCTATTTTTTTGCCTAATTGAAATCATTCGCTAATGCACTCGTGCAAGGAGAGAATGAAGGAGATAATTATAAGAAGTGGGCTGGAGGAGGAAGAGAGAGGCTGAATGTGGTATTGAGTATTTCTTTAATAACTACCAGAAGTATTTAGCTGCCTGACCTGTCAATACTGATGACCGACAGCATTGTGACGGATGCCTTGGATGCCATAGACGACCAAAAAGTGTTCAGCTTACAGAAGAAGGTTCCGTAGGACCAGCTGGGTTCGATGGCTAACATCGCTGACGTCCAAACACGAGTCAACATCAGACCAAGATCAGTGACGGCTAGACAGCAGATGAACATCCGTGTCACCAGAGTCTGACCTTTGTTGCCTTTGCCGTGACCGATGACTCCAGCTGTGATGACTAACAGGTTTCCGATGACTCCGACGACAAATATCGTCCAGAATGCAGCTGCCTTCGCATAGTTCACTGTCCAAAGGGGAGTCAACGGCAATTGGGGCGACGTGCGGTTCGCTTCTGACGACTTCCAGATGGTCGAGTTTCCGTCGACTGTGGTATTCATGCTAATTTCTGAATTCATGCTTTTATTCAGCTCACTTGTGTTATTTCTTATGTTGAAGAAGATAATCAGACAGCTGTTAACATAACTTTAAAAATTTGATTTATTCAAATAACATTATTTAGGTATAAAAAAATATTGTTGGACTAATATTTAAGCTATGAAGTTCATACATATATGGTCATTATGTTATAATTCTCTTTATATATTGAACACTTGCTGGGGTGACCGGCGTTGCCCGGAAATGCTAGGATTCGTTCGTTCCCGGCAGATCCCTCCCTCCATCCCGACATTTTTCTTCCCCAGCCCTACCACCACACTTACGATCCCCACCACCCCACCACACCACACTCCGACCTCGACCGGTATGCGCCTCGTGAAATTTTTTTAAGAAAAAATTCTTCCTCCACCGCCACTACCCCAGCCCACCCCATCACACCCCACCACACTCCGACCTCCACCGGTAAGCCACCCGTGAAATTTTGGTTATCGGGAAACAAATTCTTCCCCCATCCACCCCCATCCCTCAACCTTTCCCCCCATTGCACCCAGCGACACCCCACCAACCTCCAACAGTACGTCATTCGTAATATTTGTGTTTCGGGGAAAAATGTCTCTTCCTCCACCAAACACACACCTCGGCCCAGCGGACCGGGGTGTGTGTTTGGTGGAGTCGAGGTGGCCCGTGTAAAAATTTGTGTAGTTGCTACCGTAAAATGGGGTAACATTGACATAGTTTGAAGGGTTTTTGTGAGATAACACCTAAACGAGTTGAGCAAAAGACTTGATTTTTTAAACTATGAGCATTATGGATGGTACCTAGTACTACCTACGACCCTGTAGAATTTGAAAAATTGGAAAAATTATTTATACACTTTAAATTGTTTTGAAAAAAAGACAAAGTTACCCCGGGTTTGGGGTAACTTTGGCACCATGTATTATTTCAACGTGAGACCAATTTTAGACCTATCCAGGGTAACGTTGGCATCATAAAACGTTTTAAATATTATGTGCCAAGCCCAAATCTTTTCACAAATCAGAAATCCCTACAAGGAGACCGATTTTATAACAGTTTTGAGCTTGTATCGTTCGAAACCACAAAATGTGTTACCCTGGTAACCAAAAACTGCGTCATTAGTCGCTTTCAACATGTGGTTCAGCTCTCGTCAGGTCTACTTCATCAATCTGCGTTGCTTTCCTGCTGTATCCAATATCTTCCCTCTTATTCTTTTCTTAGCCTCATCACCTATTGAGTAGATACTCCTGAAGAGGCGCTATATAAATTTCTGAAATCAACCTGACAGCGATTTTCTCTGAGCATCTCAATAAAGCTCGCATCCAATGTTCTTGCGACTGATACTGGTTCTGCACCATCCAGTAGACGTTCAAGGGACCGTCCTCACTCACTTAGAGGGTGGGGGATCAGACACATGAATTTTGTGTTGGTGCGTGACGATGGTGGCCAAAAATCGTCCAAAATTGTGTGACGTCATTTATGGATGGTCCCTAAGGACAAATTCTGAGTTGCATGGGTGGTACGAAGCGATGACTCCAAGATTTTGGTCAGATACGCGTATTAACACGGTTCTCTGTGTATAATACATAGCCCGGTTCCATGTGACAAAGTTACCCCGCAGTGCCAATGTTACCACATTTTACGGTACGTTTCAGGTGAATAAGTGTAAAACTAAGCATGGAAACGACTGAAAAAGTACAGAAACTGAGGGGTTTGCCACCCCACCCAGGCCCCCATGGTGGCGGAGATTCGCCGACCCCCTAATGACCTGTGTCAGGTCGACCCCGACCCCCTGCGAGGGATTGGGGTCGATTGCTTCAAAACTGTGGCCGTGTATAGCTAACAAACACACAGATTTACTGAAATATAAATGAGATTAAAATTGGGAATTAATTTATAAATGCTCTATTTTTACGTGAGTTACGAGTCTATTGATGTTACCAACGTCTTAAAATTCCTAAGATTATGCAATATCTATATAATATATACAATTATACATATATGTGATATATACAATTTCAATATTATATTATATATGCAATATATAATATATCATGTGATACATATTTTTATGTCATCTCACATACGGGTCGCGGTAGTGTAGTCACTGTAGTGGGTATGTTCGTTTGCCTTTCAGCCGGAGGGCTGGACGTTCGAATCCACCTCAAGCCGCCTCGTAAGGACCGTTATCAAGTCCTTCACTCGCAGTTGCTCAGTCGCTTTGGCGTGAAACTCCAATTCAGTGTCCACACTATAGTCGGGAGCGCTTCTGAGGGACAAGTTCACATACACAATATTATATTTTCGCATGATGTGATATATCAGGTTGTAAGCGTAACTGCACGATCTTTTAAGAAGTATGCGTCTAAGTAACATTCCCTCGTGTTGGCGAGAAGTTCAAATCTTTACCAGGATGCATGGAACCTCGGATCTCAACAAAGGCTGTCCTCTGTCAGTTTCTTGTGGTATATCAGTTTATTCCTTCTTCACCGACGATTCACGTAATCTCTACCTCAAGAGAACTGCTTTCCTCGTCGTGTATAGTCGAGTCGGCCCTTACATGCAGACTGGACATTCAGAACATGTCTTAGAAATAGTCCAACCATCGCTGTTTTTTTTGCCACGAGTAAGGTTAGGTTTACACAGATCTAGAATAACTGACTGTTGACGTGTAAGTCTACTTACCCTTCGCTCGTTGGTATCTGGTATCAAGCTTTTATTAAGTGGTGTCAATGTAAGCTCACTGTGTTAATGCGCACGACTTTTCCCGAGTAAGCCAGGAAACGAACAAATCTCCTCCAGTCTCTTAAAACTTATAATATTATGCACATTCATTGCGCGTCTTAAGGGTCTCTAAAAGACGCTGACTCGCTGAGTAGTCCGTACTGAGCTGTCAGTCATATAGAAGAAGGTGTCTTGTTGCACGAGAAAAAGTAATGTGGTCTGCAATAAATGCAGTATGATACCTTTAAATTCAACGCGGTGGGTATTGACGTCTCTCTCTCTCTCTCTCTCTCTCTCTCTCTCTCTCTCTCTCTCTCTCTCTCTCTCTCTCTCTCTTTCTCTCTCTCTCTCTCTCTCTTTCTCTCTCTCTCTCTCTCTGTCTCTCTGTCTCTCTGTCTCTCTGTCTCTCTGTCTCTGTCTCTGTCTCTGTCTCTGTCTCTGTCTCTGTCTCTGTCTCTGTCTCTCTCTCTCTCTCTCTCTCTCTCTCTCTCTCTCTCTCTCTCTCTCTCTCTCTGCCTATATGTGACGCGAATGAAATTTTTTCCTCGCGGTCTCGCGATATTTGGGCTCATTTTGAATTATCTCGCGGTCGCCACGGCGACATTCTTAATTCTCATAAATTGACCGTTGTACATATTAGCCTACGCGGCTACGCCCTACAGTAACCGAATCTTGTGTGGTGTTGCCTACCTAATAATAAATACATCAATTCTCAGCGATGTGCGTATCCATCCGTAGTTGGCGCCGCCTATGCAACAAGATATTATCATTAAGTGATTGAACGTTAACACTTGGCAGGAAACTATACTGAAACACAAGTTTCAGCTCTGTATGGTGACGTTTATGTGCCTAGACTTCAGAAGCCTTTTTATCCCGCAGTGTAATCGAAAAAAGGCGCGCGTCAAGTCTTTGGTTCGTTTGTTTTGAGCCTCTAATTTGCTGCCAACTACGGCGAAACATGGGGTTTAACATCAACACTGACCACAATGGTTTCTATCCTTCATGCACACGGACGCTGACGTTCTTTTTGCGGGTTGCATTATCTACGTAGTAACCGTATCATAACTGTAGAAACAACGGGCGGTGAACTCATTAGTCGTTGTTTATAAAACAAATATTATAGGTCTGGTGATGTCCGAAACCTGAGGAACATTCTCTCTCAACCTCCTTCCCTCCCTCTCTCCCTACCTCCGTCAGAAGTTGTTAAAGTACCACGTGATCATTGACGTAATAGATCAAAGGTCAAGGACAAAGGTCAAGGTGATGAGTAATCAGGTCATTATTTTTAAGTAATGTGGTCTGGCTCTTACATAATCAAGACATGGTTCTTACACAATGAGGTCAAGGTAAGTAGGCCGAGGTCGAGCTCAGGGACCCTAAGTCCCTAACCCTAACTCAAAGTATACCGGAAAGGCGGACCCGGAAATACGCGACCTGAAATACGCAACCGGAAATGCGCAACCTGAAATGCGCAACCTGAAATGCGCAACCTGAAATGCGCGACCCAAATTTTGAATAAGTTTTTTGGGCAAGCAGGCCCAAAAACTATCAAGCAAACTACATATACCTGAAGTTCAACAATCATTGTCACACCACATTATCTCCCAGATCCAGTTTGCCTGAATCGAATTAGGTACGGTACTAGCTCACAACCACCACGGATAGGGACAGCAGAAATTCGCGGGAAAAATTGCCTTACTTCATGGAAGCATTTGGTAAATAATGGCGAAATTCGCTGCAGATTCACAAGCCAGGATTTACTCAAAAATCGCGGCCATTCTTGACGTTAGGGGAAATTCACTGTATTCTAGCTAAGTGTCAACGATCACGGAATTCACGGTTTAAGAATGTTAGTAAAAAAAGACATTAAAAATGTCTACTCTCCCGAACCATGTAGCAAGGTATACACGATAATCTTGCGATCTTCAACATTGGACGTGCAGTAATAGGCCTACAAAATCTGCAGCTGCAGCTGCAGATATAATTGAGACTTTTAAGTTTTAGGAGGCTCAGAGCATTCACGGGTCCCTGGACTATCTTAAGTCTAGGCCGGTTATGAGGGAAAGATAGTCCAAACAAATTGAAATAATAACAGTTCGGGCACGTCTTATCATACAATGGCTGCATGTGGCCTAATTATAGAGTTGCCTTTAGTTGGGAGCACATTCATTGAATCTCTTACTAACCGTTTCACTTCTGGATGTCCTCTAATCGACTCTCCATTATTATTTCAAAGACTTTTCCAGCTGCTCCAGCAGCTTCAGCAGCTCCAGCAGCTTGATCTGGTTAGATCTGCTCTCTGAAAATTTCAGGTCGTTTCCTTCTTGTCAAGTTTACTAGATCCGGGTGTTGTAAGCTACTTGATAGCTCTCTAACGGGCACCTTTACTGAGCAGTAGACAGTCCACCTCTCTTTACTTTCTGACATATTATCTGCTGTCGACAAGTCTCAAGTTACTAATTCACCTCTCTTCGACTGTCTTCTACCTTTGACCTGGTAAACCATGAAAGTCGGTTGCAGCGCCTTGAAACCTCCAGCGGACTAAATGGTTTTCCTCTACGCTGGCTTCGGTCCTACCTGTCTGGTCGCACCCAAATGATCATCTCTGATGACTCTAGGACTCAGAGGGTCTCTGTTCTGTTGGGTGTTCCTCAAGGATCTGTCCTATAGGTTCTAATAAGTATTAGTATTTCATTATTCGTACTATAATGAATTATTAGGTTTATCACTGTTGCATTATTAATTAAGTCCTAGTTAAGTTATACGTATCCTATGAAAACATTCATGATTATTAATTGGGAAGAGGTGTCAGAATAGTATAAACTATTAGCTTTTGCTGGCACCTAATTGCATTGTTCTGTACTAAATCACTCATGATTATGTAACCTGAGTTGAACGTGCAATAAAGTATCTATCTATAAAGTATCTATCTATCTAGGTCCGCTATAATGCATCCCTTACACGGCTAACTCTTTTTTGCAACGCGTTTTATTAAATACTACTGCTACTGCTACTACTACTACTACTACTACTACTACTACTACTACTACTACTACTACTACTACTACTACTACTACTACTACTACTACTACTACTACTACTACTACTACTACTACTGCTGTTGCTGCTGCTGCTGCTGCTGCTGCTACTACTACTACTACTACTACTACTAATAATAATAATAATAATAATAATAATAATAATAATAATAATAATAATAATAATAATAATAATAATAATAATAGCAATAATAGCAATAATAATAATATCATTATTATTTTCATTATTATTACTATATTATACACGAGATATATACATCTACAATGTCTAAAAATAATTATGTTAAGGTGTATATTAGTATTCAAGACATTAAGACTATGCGTCCAAAAACATCAATAAGAATTAATTACTGCACTAGTCGTTCAAAGCTCCTAAAAGCTGTCGTACACTTTAGATGGAAACGAAAGTTGCACGTTTCTAACATAAGTCGCCAACATAAAAAGTCCTAAATGTAGACCTAATTGACTCTAACACGCCCTAGCATTAGAAATTAATAACTGAATCGCACTAACAAGTCAGTTTACAGCCGATTTCCTCTAGCAAGTCTGTTTGTATGACGGCATTAACAAGTTGACACAAGAAAAAGCTAATTGCACATACATGTATGGGTATTTAGCCCGGGGTCTTTTGAGTTTTTTAATCATGCATATCACGGATCAAAGTAAAACACAGTTCTGTATACATAGGCCTATAATTGTATAAATGAAGCCTATTCTAGAACATTTCAATTCCCAGCTTCCGTTGATTTGATGAAGTCTACGCTACGCTGGTTCCGTGGGTCGCTTGAGTTTTGGAATTGATTGCGTAAGTCTTGCGTCCAGATCCCGGAGGTGACAGAAAATCTGTTCAAAATAACAAGAAATTTAACGCGTCTTTGTGGCTATTGGTATTCATGGAACTTTATCATAAAGACGATATAGTTGAAAATAATGTGACACGTTGACTGGTCACAGCAAATTAGGCTACATGCACATTGTACAATATAGATATATAGGCCTAATATAGGGTGATGTAATTTGCACTTTTGACTTTATATTGAACTAGCTGAACTACCCGGCGTTGCCCGGGAAATTTCGATTTTTAGTCGCCAGCCACGCTGACCCCTCTCCCACTCGCTTTCTCACCCCGCCTTCTTCAATCGGCCACAACCAGGTCCCAGCATGATGTGCGTGGCGTTGTCCGTGAAATGTAGGTTTTCTGCCCAACCCAGCTCTCACTCGCCCCTTCGGGGCGGGTTCGCCACCCCTCCGAGGTGGCCGGCATTTGCCGGTGAATTTTGGTTCTTTTGCCTAAACCCACCCGCCCTAAATAATGTCCAGATGGCCTACGTACGACTACACGGTGTATTGATTACCGGTGTCCTTTGTCATTATCTTGTCCAAACTTGCGATCAACCGTTCCTAATTACTATCAATGTTTTCAGAATAATTTTGCGAAAGCGCGCGCTATAAAAATTGGCCGTTTAAAGTGAGGTCAAGAAGTGATGACGTCATAAATCTATGGGTTCTTTGAAAAGTGATTCGGCGATCGTAAATACTACGTTAGCATTCGGATAGATAATTAAATGTTTCACACTCGGGAAAAGGTAAGATTTTGGATCGCGAACCCCCCTAGTTTTCTTAGGGGGTGCTAAGAAATTGTTTTGTAAATTTTTGAAAAGATCGGTCGCGTGGATCAGAAGATTTTTGATCACATAAATAGTTACAGTTTCTCTTTTATAGGTTAGGGTTAGGGTAAATCTATGGCGCTCTGTAAATCTCCGATTGAATACGCTACATCCAAGCCATGCAATTCATGTGGAATCAGGGTTTAAAGTGGGTGGAAACGGGGAACTAGACACTACTATTACTTTTCAGTAATAGAAGGCTCTGCTGGGAGCGGCGTTTCCTTCGCTTCCGCGGCTCTCAAAATTCGTAGATTGCGTCCCACTGCTCATCATACAATGGAACCATGATGACAGATGCGTTCCAATAAAAAACCTTATTCATTGCCCAATCTAATTAACACTTTTAACCAATGTTTAAAATGGTATCACGTCAAATGGTGCACGTCAAAGGCTCACGAAAGCCTAGAAATGCTTAATGCAAATTAAAAGCATTTATGCGAATCGGTCGCTCGAAAATCAGATCTACATTTAAAAGCAAAGTATTAGTGTCCTCAATCCCGCTATTATTTAAACAAACAATTAGTTTGAGCAATCAGTTTCTACATAAGCCCAAATTAGGCCTAAGTTTAATCTATTCATCATCTATTTAGGCAGAGAAGCTTCTGATTTCGGATAAAAGGAAAGAATAAGCTTCGTCAATCAACTTTAATTAAGAACATAATTTTTCAGTGATCTAGCTTCCATTTTGCCGTGTGTGAACCATTGGTCCAGAATCACTTGACGTAGAATCGTGTACAGAAAAAGCCAAAGCGATGGCAATATAAATTTGGAATCCCCTATGAATGATGAAGAAATCACGCCATCTTGGTTTTTTGCTCATATATAGGCAGTATCGCAACAAACCTGTTTCAATGTAGCTCTCAATGGCTTCCACATGAATCCATATACAATGGGATTAATGCAGGAATTGAGATCGGCGAGAATACTCAGCGGCGATATCAACGCAATTGCATCATTCCTGTTCGAACCCCAAAACACATATATGAAACAGATTTGAAGCGGCATCGAACTGACGACGAATACGGCAACGATTACGGTACACATTCTTGCTACCTTACGAGCAGCAGTGTTGTCTGGGCTCTGCATTCCTGATGGTGTTACCTACAATAGACAATTTTTTTATTATGACCGTGAATAATTTAGTAGGCTACTCAAAATAGACAATTCTGCATGATGGCTGATCAGGTAAAGTACTTAGTATTTAGTCCACTCCGTTCCGGTCTGCGCATCGGACAACGCACTTCCTCCACTCCTCCTTGTCCATCGTCAGTTCATTCATTCAATCAATCATTCATTCAGCATAATCGTGAGTTCCATGCTGGCACTTGGCTTGAATGCCGTGAATTTTCCCAAAGCATGCCACGAATTCCGCGTCTTTTTGGGTGAAACGCAGCTCGTCCATTTCAGCGATTCTCGCAATTATTCTTTTTTC
This sequence comes from Lumbricus terrestris, assembly GCA_949752735.1. Taxonomy (NCBI): domain Eukaryota; kingdom Metazoa; phylum Annelida; class Clitellata; order Crassiclitellata; family Lumbricidae; genus Lumbricus; species Lumbricus terrestris. The sequence continues at coordinate 53,487,698 of OX457037.1, read as the reverse complement.
CGCGAATTCATAATATCTCAATTCATGGTGGTTTACAGTGGCGGCGCCAGAGTTTCATTTTTGGGATGAGGGGCTGAAGCCTCGCGGAGGAAATCTTCCATTTTCATACGCCAAAATTTCTGATGACCTTTTTCCTTTTTCAGTCATCCGACTGGAAGCTCGCGTGTGTGTTTCATTTTTGGTGAGCTTTTCGTGGGAATATTTCGCTTTTGCATGTCAAAAAACGGGCTGAACCTTTTTTATGGGGCTTAGCCATTTATAGGGGGCTTAACCCCCTAGCCAACTAGCGCCGCCACTACTGGTTTGTGAGCAATTTTGGGCGTTTTCTGGCCCCAGCTCCCACGCCTACGATTGCGAGGCAGGAAGCCAGCGCAGGATATCTCGCATGTAGGCGAAGACTGTCCTTGTTTGAGGAACATCAAGAGTCCCACCCACTGTCCACAGATAGCGCGCATTCATTTTGGTGATTAGAAAGGTAAGCGTGTAACAGAGGAGGTATTCTACATTAATTCACACATTATTTTATAAGTTCAACTAAGTTACTAAGAGATTGATTCTGGTTTATTTGATTTTCACCGTACTTTAAGTATTATTGCTTTATATGCTGAAATTTCCGTGGTTTTGTGCAGGCTCTGGCCAGAGTTTTTAGCGGTTTATAATTTGTACGCAGATTTCTTTTAGCACTGAAAACTAAAATGAGTTTCATTTGCAATGTTTGCTGGAGAAGACAGCAACATCCAAAATGTGAGCAATTGAGACAATGGTCGAAAATGAAACAGATCTAGGGAACACCCTGGGACGCCTTGCTGAAAGCTGGAAGCATGAACGAGTAGGCTTTGTAGCGTGCTAAGTAAATGCAAGAGAACTATCTAGGCTGACACCTGGGTCGTGGACACTCGACAAAAAGCTAAAGTGAGGAAACACTTCTGCTGCGGAGTGTACGTCATACCAAATCAACTGGGTTTTGCAGAAGTTTAAAAAAGGACTATTAAGAAAACATCCAATGCATGCAAACAAAGACTATGGACTGAATTTGGTTACTTGCCTTTTTCTTGGCGAAGTACATCTTGCACCATATCCCGAAGTACGATGTCAACGTCACAGCCAGAGGAACGAAGAACAGAATGACAATTGTAGTGAGTGAGTATATTGACTCAGCAAGTTTGTTTACTCCCGTTGGCGCGCAACCCTGGAGCGTCGGACTAAAACGAACGACGTCCATCCAAATGAATGCTGGTATACTGGCTGAGATGACAATCAAACATATGATGGCAATCAGTAGAGCGGTTGTACGTGGCGAAAAGTAACTCATCATGCCAGGCTGACTCAGTCCAAGATATCTACAAAAACACCAAACAACAGAAGAACGTTGTCAACGCGTCAGATCTTTAAATGTAAGCCAAAGGTTCAGGTGTCAACGCGGAAGTTGCTGAATAGTATATCCGGTATGAGATTTCAGTCAGACTGATTGTGCAGTTGCTGTTATCAACGGTAGACCTGTTTTGTCAATAATTTTGGCTGTCATTAATTCTCAGAGTTTCAACACCTAGTCCGAGGTCTAGGCCCTACTTTCCCATATGAGGTACATTACCAGTTAACAGTTTCAAGTCTTACATGGAAGACCATTGCGCTGTGGGCTAAACAGTTAACGCATCAACCTTTAGCTCGGAACATGGGCTTTTGATTTTGAAAAGCTCGTGCGATAGTGACAGTTCATAGTTAAGCTTGGTTGAGTTTTTGTCACATTATTATTACAATATGCACAAAATTTACAGTAGATCCACGTGTAAACGTTGCCACCCACAGTATTCATGGACAATAAACGCGTTCGTAACACAGGGCACTAACAGGCAAACCTGGATGAAGCATTACAATACAGTATCTATTTTTTTACCAAATTGAAATTATACCCTAATGCACTCGTGCAAGAAGAGAATGAAGGAGATATAAGAAGAGGGATGGACGAGGAGACAGAGACTGACTGTGGTATTGAGTATCGCCTTAGCCTAATAACTTGTGGCTGCCTTACCTGTCAACGCCGATGACTGACAGCATAGTGACGGACACCTTGGATGCCATATACGACCAGAAGCTGTTCAGTTTACAGAAGACGCTTCCGTAGGACCAGCTGGGTGTGATGGCGGACATCGCTGACGTCCACACACCAGTGAACATCACACCAAGGTCAGAGATAGCCAGGCAGCAGATGAACATCCGTGTCACCAGAGTCTGACCTTTGTTGCCCTTGCCGTGACCTATGACTCCAGCTGCGATTACTAACAGGTTGCCGATGACTCCAACCACAAATATCGTCCAGAAAGCAGCTGCACTAGCATAGTCGACTGTCCAAAGAGGAGACGACTGCAATTGGGGCGACGTGCGGTTCGCTTCTATCGACTTCCAGATGGTCGAGTTCGGGTCGGCTGTGGTATTCATGCTGTGTTCTGAATTCATGCTTTGATTCAGTTCAGTAATGTTATTTCGTATGTTGAAGAAGATAATCAGGCAGCTGTTAATATAACTTTAAAAAAGTATTTAGGTTAACGTCCATAATTTAAGTAACAATCAATTGTTGGACTTATTAACAAACTTATTTAGGCCCTATACAAAGTTCATACATGTATGGTCATACTGTTATAGTTCTCTTTATAAATTCAACATTGGAATCGAACATTTTTAATGCGCTATTTTTATGTGAGTTACGATTCTATTGCTGTTACCAACGTCTTGAAATTTATAATATTAATGCTGTCCTCGGTCCGTTTCTCGTGGTATATCGAGAGGTTTCTATAAATCACAAACGCAGTTTATTCCTTCTTCACCTACGATTCACGTAATCTCTACCTCGAGAGAACTGCTTTCCCCGTCGTGTATGGTCGAGTCGGTCCTTACATGCAGACTGAACATTCAGAACATGTCTTTGAAATAGTACAACCATCCCCATTTTTATACTGTATAGTCGAGTCGGCTCTTACATGCAGACTGAACATTCAGAAGATGTTTTAGAAATAGTCCAATCATCGCCAGTTCTTTGCGACGAGTAAGGTTAGGTTTGCACAGATCTAGAATAACTGACTGTTGACGTGTAAGTCTACTTACCTTTCGCTCGTTGGTATCTGGTATCCAGCTTTTATTAAGTGGTGTAAATGTAAGCTCACTGTGTTAATGCGCACGACTCTTCCGAGTAAGCCAGGAAACGAACAAAGTTCATCCAGTCTCTTATAATTTATATATTATTATAATATTATATGCACATGCATTGCGCGTCTTAAAGGTCTCTGAAAGACGCTGAGTAGGCACTACTCATCTGTCAGTCATATAGGAGAAGGTGTCTTGTTGCTAATGTGGTCTGCGGTAAGTGCAGTATGATACCTTTAGATTCTACGATGTGCATTCGTGGAACAAATAAACCATAATAATATGGACTTTGTTATTATTCCTGAATTACACTGAAGTTCAATGATAATACGATGGAGTAGGCCTACATATAGGTCTAATGGATATACTCTACGCGGAGGGTATTGACGAGGACAGTGTCAACAATTCTGTCTGTCTGTCTGTCTCTCTGGCTCGCTCTCTCTCTCTCTCTCTCTCTCTCTCTCTCTCTCTCTCTCTCTCTCTCTCTCACACACACACACACACACACACGCGCGCACACACACACACACACACTCTCTCTGGCTCTCTCACACGCACACTCACTTTCTATTTTTTTCTCTCTCTATCTCTCTCTCTCTCTCTCTCTCTCTCTCTCTCTCTCCCAGGCTCTCTCTCAGGCTATCTCTTTCTGTTTCTCTCTCTGTTTCTCTCTCTGTTTCTGTTTCTGTCTCTCTCTGTCTCTCTCTGTCTCTCTCTGTCTCTCTCTGTCTGTCTGTCTGTCTGTCTGTCTCTCTCTCTCTCTCTCTCTCTCTCTCTGCCTCTATATGACGCGACTGAAATTTTTCCTCGCGGTCTCGTGATAGTTGGGCTCATTTTGAACAATGTCTCGCGATCGCAATGGCGACAGTTTGAATTCTCATAAAAATTGACCGTTGTATGTTACTATTACAGTGACCAGTCTTGTGTGGTGTTGCCTACCTAACAATAAATACATCAATTGCCTGCGGAGTGTGGATTAATTTATGGTGAGCCTATGCAACATTATAACTATCATTAAGTGATTCAACGTTATTACTTGTTAGGAAACTATACTGAAACACAAGTTTCAGCACTGTATGGTGACCTTTGCATGTCTAGGCTATACATTGGGAATGTATAGAGCAAACTTCGAATGGCTTTTTTCCTGTTATGCAATCGATAAATGACGTAACGGTACGTCAAGTCTTTGGTTCGTTTGTTTTGAGCCTCTAATTTGCTGCCAACTACGGCGAAACATGGGGTTTTACATCAACGTTGGCCACAATAGTTTCTATGTACATTGTACATGCCCACGGACGTCTTTTTAGCGGGTCACATTATATGCGAGAAAAGCGTATAATAACCATAGAAACAACGGGCGGTTATCTCATTAGTCGATGTATACAAAACAAATATTAGGCCTGCAGTTTAGGGTATAGCAAGAAAAATGTTTTGGTTTAAAATGAACTTTGGGATAATTTCAAAGGTTGCTCTGGACCCATAATATAAGTATTAAAGTAAAATTGTATCAAATTTATTCCATCTAGCTTTGCCGCCGAGCACCTCAAGTGTAGTCCATTTTCGCCTGTTAAAAGCCATGCATAAAAGACGCGCACTGTGCAAATGCATTATTGAAAATGGCGCTAATATAGTCCTTCCCCATTGGGGGTGGTTTCTAATGCGCTAGAAAGTCAACAATATTAAAAAGGGCGATGGTATTTTCTTCATGCGTTACAAGATATCTGCCGATAACAATTGATAATATGAGTGAAACATTTGAACATTTTGTGAAGCGTAAGTTTATTAAGGACCACAAGGTTTTTTCAACCTTAATGATTTTTTCCATTTTTTAAAGTTAGAATAATGCATTGGGGTCAGTCCATAAATGACGTCACGTGACTGGAGGGGATAGGGTCACACATCTATGACGATTTGTGACGGTTCATTGCTAGATATCATATGACTTTTGTTTTAACGTGTGACCAGGGATCAAACGGGATCGCCCTATGGTGCGTGACGTCGTTTATGGACGACACCTTGTTTGTAGCTCATAGATGTCGGAATTGCCAAACAAATTTACCTGCCGTGCCATAAAATGTGGCTCACAATATTCCTATTTTTAGGCATAATTACTACTGCAGATAAGAAAATAGTCAAATTTCAGCAGGGTTAATGCAATGCTCAATAGTGCGGTATACTTGAATAACTTCAAGGCCATGGCGGCAAAGTTAAGCAGCATGTCAGAAACAAAATTTCTATACCAGACACGTGCACTATCCAATAGATAGGAGCAACAAATTATTATATCCCAAACATAATCCTTTCTGGTCACTATGCCCTACCAGTGCAGGTGATGTACGAAATGTACATTACTATTAGCGTGCCAGTCTTGTGTGGTGTTGACGAACCAATAATAAATACAGTAGGTATCATGTACATTGTACAAGGGTTACGGTCGCTTTCCTATTTTTGCAAAGTGTAGATTATTTGTTATTTGTCTATATACCTACGATTCTTTAAGAATCCTTCAAATAGTCATACGTGTAGTCACTAAATCCACTGTTAACTGTCATACTGGTCCCCTATTTGCTGAGCATAAACTCCTAAATATTAAGCAGATTAGATTTGAACCGACATGCCAGTTTATGTACGTATTAACCTATACACCAATAACCTTCTTCCTTCGCTTCCTAGCCTACTTCTCTACAACATTGCATCCTGGACTCACTTGAGGTAATAGAGAATTCAGTATTATTTTTGCAAAGACAAATGTTCGGAAATTCTCCATTAAATTCCATGGCCCTGCCATATGGAATAAACTCCCAATGGACATTCGAAAGATAGCTAACTTCACTCATTTCAAACATATCTTACGTATGCACACAATGTGCTTTGTTTTCTGAAAATAGTATGAAGGGTTACTCATGCTATTGATAGTTTATTTTTCTCTTTCTTTTTGATGAGTTTATTTTGTGTGTGATCTTTTCTGTGTTTTTCCTGTTGTGTTTGCTGTATCCTAAAATTGTCCTTTTGTTTCCTTGTTTCATAGTGAAGTAAATACTGTTAATTTGATGCATTTTAATGTTCCCTAGGGGTTTACTACTCACTGTTCATTGTCTTATTGCACATTTCAATGGTAATTATATAGGCCCCCTACTCAGCGGGACTTGTCCCTGTTGGTGTGACTGTTGCTCCCACGTTGTTATTCTGACTACTCTTTATGTGAATTTGCTTTATTCTGATTATGTTTATACTTAGTTACATGTATGTATAATTGTAATGGGATCAATAAAAAAGTATAATGTCTAGTGACCATGTTTATGCATTTGCACATGAGCTTTAGGTTTATGTCATGTGTCATTTTATGAAACCAATGGACTAAGTAGAAACACTGTATATCTAATAACAATTCATCAATGTCTTAACTAATTTCTTTAATTAGGCTAATGTTTTGTGTTTGCTTTTAATTTTAATTTCGTTTTGTTCGGCTGTTGTTCTGCGTCTTTGGCATAATAAATGTGATCATGGGCCGGTACCGGTAAATCCCCGAATTTTGGGTGGCTTTTTGACGTGATCTCGCGACAAAAGTTTTCCGACATCTCACAACCTTGTTCCGGCTGATGGAAGTTATGGCATTGGTGACATTTTCGATTGAAATCAACCGATTAAAATATGTATCGGAGTGCAACCTAGCACATTTGAAAATAAAACTGAAATACAAAGCAAACTTCAGGGTACATGAAATAAGGTACATGTATCGATCAGAAATGACGACTTTTTAAAATCTAAAATGTGATCTTTTCATCTGAAATCATCAGTACTATTGACTAATGGTTGCATGCTTAAATAGGCATAGACTTAGAAACATTCATTAAGAAAATTTACATAGCGTCTCTTTAAGGTGCTAGATAGACTTAGCCTATGTTAGACTTAGATAGACTTGAAATAGGTCTAGATGGGCTTGACTGCTATTAATTTTTTTAAAGATTAGTTCAGATGAATGGGATGTAGGCTATCAGACACCTCAGATGAGAGAGACTAGACTGGCAGTCAATATCCTTAACACGCGGTCTTTCAATGCAATGAACAGAGTAGGCTTTAGTCTTTAATATTATTATTATGCATGTATTCATTATGCAGGTTATTATGCAAGTCATTCCTGCGGAGAATAATAATAGGCCTAATAGTAACAAGACGATTTCTTAGGCGCCAAAACGCAGCCATGCAATCCACTGGCGCAGAACAAATCAAGCGATTACCTTAGTCCTTCCAGTGCAGCACCGGTAGTCTACACAGTTAACAAGTCCTTAATGTTATTTTAATCCCTCTATAGCAACAAGTGTTTAAGTACTTACAGCTTATATCAAAGCCAGCGTAGTTGACACTGCAGCGCATCTACTTATCGCTTTGTCCACTGTGTTGTGTTTTTGTCTGTTCGTGCCTTTTTCTCCGTTCTCTCGGAAGTCTTTCTGACACTTTAAGTGTGTATCGACCGCCATGTGGAAGTCCAATTGGCAATAAACACTGACTGTTGGAAGATACGCGACTGGGCATGAATATCTTACAACTCCTCTGGCAATCTAGCGCTTACTAATGGGTTGCTATTTGCCGTGGAACCTAGTAGGAGGAGGAGGAGGAAGAGGGAAGAAGGAGGAAGGAGAGAAAGGAGCTCCACTTCTACAGCGCCATGCCTCAGTTCCGCAGAGCGTCGGCGGTTTGCTACGTAGGCGCTCACTTCCTCCTGACAGGCGTGGGAGGGCAATGTTTCATATCCATGGACTGGGGTTAATATTCCCGAAATTGATCTACCTGGCTAAACGGTTCGGTGATTCTCGAGGTGGACAGTGTTTAACCCTATGACGCACACCTTCCGCGACAACGCATTTAGCACACCTGGGGTCCAATGGACCCCACCGATAAAATGGGTTGAAATTATACAAATTAGGTAGAACTTGGGGATGAATGACTGAAATATATGTTGTACATATCACATGCACTCATGGAACATGTTTGGGTCAAAATATATAGGCCCAAAATTAACCCTAGGGCTACCAAAGGGGGTGCTATCCATCAAATTTTCCTTTTTTTCAAAATCAAACTTGTTTCATATGGAATAAAATTTTGCCATTTTAAGTTATTTTAGGGGGTTCATTTACACACATTTTGATGTAAAATTTGTGATGATACCCCATACCGTTCAAAAGTTATACTCGATATACCCAAGGTACCAAGAGGGGGGTGGAAACCACCCACTCAGGTTATCGACTATATTATCCTATCCCTTATTTATAATAAAGATAAAAACATTATACCGTTTTATAGAGGGAATGTGGGGCTACATTGTCATACTAAATAATTTGTCTTTTCATAACCGGAAGTTCTCAAAATAAATTAAAATATCTGAAAATAGTGATTTTTTTCATAAAATTTTCCTACCGAGGATTTGCTACTTGCTCAATCATTTTCACCAGTGGCGTAGCAAAAAAATTACGGGATGCCATAAAAATTATGTATGTAAGTATGAATGTATGTATGTGTGTATGTATGCATGCATGCGTGTATGCATGCATGCATGTGCTTTTATTTGTATATATTTATCCGTGTATATATGTGTGTAGGCCTACGTATGTAATCTATGTAGGTATGATTGCATGTGTTATGTTTATAAATGTAAGCTTATGTATGTTTGCATGTACAAATGCGTAGTATGTGTGCATGTATGTATGTTTGTATGTACGTACATATATACATACATGTATACATACATGCATATACATACATACACACATACATACATACGTACGTTAGTACATACAGACATACATACGTACGTACGTACATACATACATACATATATACATATATACAGACATACATACACGCATATGCAATACATACATTCTCACATACATACATACATACATACATTCATACATATATACATACATATATACATACATACATGCATACATACATATATACATACAGTTCATATATACATGCCTTGATGCCTTGCATATATACATACATACATACACTGACGGATGTAAACCGACGGATGGGGGTAATTGCGGCGCAGGGTGTAATGTCTAAATGGGGGTAAGGGTTGGGGGCAGTTGTGGGGGCAATGGTAGGGGTTATGGGCCGAGCGGTATGTCCTGTTCCCATTATGCTATAGTCGATGTACCATGGATCTATCAATGCTGAAGCCTGGGGTCCGTTGGACCCCAGGTATGCTAAATGTGCCCTAGGTGTCTTACCCAATTTTCCCCCATTGAACCAAGGACGCTACAGTCTCCCAACTTTTTCGTACATGTAGGGGGATGAATTGTTGAGGAATTTGAATTATTTCAGATTTTTAGTATTTAGAGCAATAGAGATATTCAAAGTTTCGCACCTCTGGGGTCCAATAGACCCCAGGTGTGCGTCATAGGGTTAATCTAGTATTTCCCCCTCTGAGGATGGGTTATGAACCATCGCACGAGAAACGATTGCCGAGGCGCGCTTCGCCTAGCAGGGGAGCGATTTGGGGAAAGAGATGTAATAATAAGCCCTATGCATTTCCCCCCCCAAACCCCCGTTTTACAACGGGGGTTGGGGGGTGACAGCCTGCGACCATCGTCCCACAAATTGAACATGTTGCTGGAAATAGGTCCAATCAACGATATCACAATGATTTAGGTTACTACATATTAATACAGAGCTAGGCTTATAGTATTGGGCCCATCCACATAATTAGGCTATTACGCAATGGCGGCGCCAGGATTTCAGTTTTGGGGGGGCTGAAGCCTCGCAGAGGAAATCTTTCATTTTCATCCGCCAAAATTTCTGATGACCTTTTTTTAGTCATCCGGCCGAAATCGTTGGAATATTTCACTTTAACATGTCAAAAAACCGGATGGACCATTTTTGGGGGCTTAGCCTTTTAAAGGGGGGACCTAGCCCCTAGCCCCCTAGCGCCGCCACTGCTATTACGTAGACAAAAGCATGGTATTTTCGACCCCTCCATTCCCTTGCAACTCGCACATTTTGCGGGCCACCATGCTCGCGGTCTGCTTTTTTCGCTCGCTGCCAACGCTCCTCCTTGACGACATAATTGTGTCTTCAATGGCTTCCGACCCACTTTGGACTCTGATCTTCGTTCAGTTTTTTCATCTGTTGATTTATAATCATGGGAATTAAACTCTATGCATCATTTTATTATTAGTGACATTCTCGATGACATTGCTCCTTTCTGTCAGTAGTCTATCTTTTTTTCAGGTTATCTTTTTTACACTTGCTGAGGGTTGCATTCTTGCCTCGCAAAAACGGATCTTAGTCTCTCCTGCACTCAATAAGCCTGATCTTGACCCTAGCCTGAGTCAAAACTATCCACCCATTTCAAACCTGTCTTTTCTGTCCGTGACTCCTCAAAGACCTGTTTCAACGCAATGTCTCGCTTATTTTGGGAAATCGGGACTTCACCCTTCCCATGCACCAGACTGGCTATACGGCTAACTACTCCACGCAGACAGTCCTCCACTCAGTGCGTTTCCAGTCGTTTCATTAAAGAAATATTATTATTTATATTATTATTATTATTATTATTATTGCTATATATAACATGAGAATATACATCCAAAATGTCTAAGAATGCGTTAAGGTGTATTATATTAGTTTTATATTAGTCTGCAAGACAGTAAGAGTGTGCGACCAAAATATCTCTAAAAATTTATTACTGCACTAGTCGTCCAAAGTTCCTCAAAGCTTCGCTACATTGTAAATATAATTTTATATGTTAACGACATTTGCAAGTTTCTAACTTGAGTCGCTAACGCCATAAAAAAGTCTTAAATGTAGACCTGAATTACTCTAACAAATCCAATCATTAGAAATTAATAACTGAATCGCACTAACAAGTTAATTTAGATCTGAAATTGCAATGGCAAGTATTTTCGGTGACGGTGACACGAAACGGATTAATTATCCCCCCTGAAAGCTATCCGGGGGGATGAATTAATCTATCCCCCCGGATGGAATTAACCGGTCTATACTATCCGGTGGGATAAACCATTCTATCCCCTTTTTGAAAAATGCGCATAATAAAAAAATTTAGGCTGTAGACTAATCAAAATTTGAAATGACTCTAATTGTTTTAAGTGTCCTAAGCAATTCTCAGATAAAGACAACTCGAATTTATTTAATGACTCTGAGTGTTCTTAGGTGTTTTAAGTGCTCTAAAAACAGGGCAAAACAAATTATCCAGTAGGAATAAACATACCTGTTAGTGTCGTTATTCAAAACAAAGCAGATGAAAATTAATTTGTCAAAAAAGATACACACGGAAGCGATTTTTTCGACTTTTTTTAATTTGGGGGATACAATTAATACGGGGATACTCTATTTCGTGACAACGGCAATAACAAGTTGACACAGCAAAGAAAAAACTTAGCTTTATCAATTAAACTGAAAAAATAAACTAAATGCACAAAGGAGGTATCGTATCCGGAGGCTTCTGCACGTCAAAATATCCGAGCTGTGAAAAACGCAAAAAATAAGTAGCCTAACAATCGAAGGCTCCCATTTCTTCACTAGGAAAAAGCAGCTCTTAATTTTTAAGCATTTTGAGCTTCGAATATCTGCACTTTTCCATCCTCCTGACCCACATACATCCTTCCAGTCCTGGCATGTTGGCAGATGTGCCTTGGATAGGTAAGTCCCTCAGTGATAAGATGGCGGACAAATTGATGGTCCTCTGTCAGCAGCTGAATACGATGGTTGTAATAGTCGACAACGAGTATCAATCCATCTTCGTCCTGAAACATCGACAGAGACCTGTTCATATCCCGCTCGTCACTTCCACCTCCTGCACATTTTCCATAGAAGTTATTCCTTCTGACTTTCACTGTGTTATCATAAAAGTAGGAAGTTACTCCGTGGCTTTTTCCATGCCATCCGTGGCAGACGATGAGTTTTGAGGATGATGTCAGTATGGAGTGGTGCGGAATCTCTAAATCTGGAAGGTCGATTTGCCGAATCATCTGAAGATTCGATCCACTAGGTTTGTAGATGTGGATCCATACTTTTCTGAAAAAAATATTGACAGGAGTGGCACATGTGACAAATACCTCATCAGTCCTCTGTGATACTGAAACTCCGAAAGGCTGTACGTCAAGAAGGGCAACCGGGTCTTCCTGTTGAGCTTTTGTCCTCTCTGGTACTTGTATCTCCACAGCAGTCCGCCGAACATCTTGTGCCAGTCAGCGATGTAGCTTATTCCCTCACGCCATTCCAGTCTCTTCGAATGTTCAGCGCTGCCTAGGCCTCACCTAAATTAACTTTACTGTGGTAGCTAATGGCTAGGTATAAGTGTCTACAGTTCTTTAACTTCGTTATACAAATCAACGATAATAATAATAATAATAATAATAATATTTTTTCTTTAATTAAACGCCTGCAAGACGCACTGCGCTTTACATTTACAAGTTATGCAGTAATCTTAATTAAACTTAACTACCAACTGAACAGACAGCTTTGTAATTACATGGCGCCTCGATAAGCTTCTCGTATTTTTGTTCTTCAAAATCCAGCAGTAGCAAACAAGCAAAAATGTACCGTAACGACTATTTTACATGTATCAAACAACTCAATGTTAATGACTACATCGCCATCTTATCAAACTCTCTCTCTCTTCTCTGCACTCCATATACACACGACTGACACTCCTAGCCAAGCCTATCTCACTCTTAGCGTGCAACCCCCTTCAGCCGCTCTGTCCCTCTCTCTGTCTCTGTCTCTCTTGCTCTCAGGCGTACGGCCGCACAGCAGCTAGCCTACTTTCCTGCCACTCAGCCACCTGACCTACCTTACCTGGACGCTCTTGCATAATAATTATCGGACCATTAAATGCTATACAAAATTAGCTTACGTAGTAGTTACGTAGTAGTTAATAACGTTTTTGGCGCCGTCCTCGTCTTTCCTGTTAAAGTCTGTTTTTCACACCCCATTTCCAAGTGGATCATAGTCCAAACCCCAGTTATTTTTCCACAATTCTCGCACAGTATTTAATATGCCTTATAACGTCTATCAGCACTTACATGTATATGACATTTCATTTACTTTTAATGAGGCTAATAATTGTGTGCATTGGTCATGACAACACCGAAAAGTAATTCAATATCCTCTTTGCTGTGAGTTGGCTCATCGCTGTACGTCAAGGCAACTGTCAAGTTACGGATAAATTAAAAAATTACACGGTTCTTATCGCTATGCGTTGTCTGTTGTAGAATCGGATTAAAGTTGTTTATACTGGAATGAATTAAAGCTCAATGCGTCTGTGTATAGGTCTACGTGCATTGGGTCGGCGCGTCGGTTAATGGTAGGCTACCGGACCATGGGCGCCCGCAGAAATTTTTGCAGGGGGAGTAACCGGACAATAATTAATTAGCTTGTTACTCGGTACAGACTCGGACTATGTAGGGCAGGCCTACACACTAATAAGTCGCTTCAGTGTTTTGTAATCATGCATGGCACGGATCATAAGTAAAGTACAGTTCAACATAGCCCTATAGCCTAATAATACGTATAAATGTAGCCTATTTTACGACAATTCAATTCTCAGTTCCCAGGTTCCGTTGTTTTGATGAAGTCTACGCAACACTGGTTATGTGTGACGCTTTAGTTTTCGAGTTGTTTTCGTAAGTCTTGCGTCCAAATATCGGCTTGCAGAAAATCTGTTCAAAATGACAAGAAATATAATGCGACTTTGCGGCCATTGACATTTATGGAACTTTATCATTACGACGCTAAAATTTAAAATAATGTGACATCACGGAATCTCGACTGCATGATCAGCTCAAATTACATACGATATAAGTTTATGTGAACATATATTGCATAGTGAAATTTATATAGAGTAACTGACGCTCTGTGAGTCTCCGATTGACTACCTTACATCCAAGTCATGCAATTCATCTGGACTCAGGGTTTAAAGTGGGTGGAAAGTGGGAACAGCGTTCCAGTCGCTTCCGTTGTTCTCAAATTCGTTGCTTGAGTTCCCACTGCTCATCATACAATGGAACACTAGTGACAGATGCGATCCAATCAAAACTCTACTTCAGTAGGCAACACTGCTCATTGCTCAACCTAACCCTTTTTTACTAATGTGTGAAATGGCAATACGGTATACGTCAAAAGGTTCACGACTAAAGCTCACTACAGATTCGAATTGTTCATTAAAAGTTCGAAGCATTTATGATTAACCTATCGGTCGCTTGCCTGCGCGCAGGCCTAGCTTATCAAGAAATCAGAGCTACATTTAAAACGATGCAGTTAGTTTCCTCAAACCCGCTTCTATTTAAGCACCATTAGTTTGAGCAATCGGTTTCTACTTAGGCACAAATTAATTTTCATCAATTCAACATCTTTTAAACAGAGAAGCAATTTGAGAACAACGGAAGCAATGCAAATTCATTTTCGAGATTTTAAGATATTCTTGCAAAATCTTTGCTCTATAAATCCTGCTATTTTCATAGAATAATCTCGATTGGTTGCGGAAGAAATTGCATTTTTGCTGGTGGTTCATGTTTTATTGAGCCACCCTGTATGTTGCTGTTTTTTTGTTTAGGAGCAGTATCTCAACAAACCTGTTTCAATGTAGCTCTCATTGGCTTCCACATGAATCCATAGACAATGGGATTAATGCAGGAATTTATGTTGGAGAGAATACTCAGCGGCGATATCATCGCAATTGCATAATTCCTGTTCGATGCCAGAAACAGATATATTAAATCGATTTGTAGCGGCATCGAACTGACGACGAATAGGGCAACGATTACGGTACACATTCTCGCCACTTTGCGAGCAGCAGTGTTGTCTTGGCTCTGCAATCCTGATGGTGTTACCTAAAATAGACATTTTTATGATGTCTGATCAGGTAAATTATTCATTTTTACTAAATTTATTTATTTGGTGAGATATTTGCAACCCGATCTTTGCCCAGTTGGCTGTTCCATTTTCCTGTGTTCCTATGGGGAGAGCTAGCATAGTCCCTCTGGCTCGCTCCTCAATTGGGCAGTGTCATTCTCATTTGCTGGACCCTCCATTTGTGATGGATTCCGTTTTGATGTGCGCCTGCTGCCATGGACTGTGTTTTACTAAGGTTTAGTCTTCACTGGCGTTGTTTGGGCTTGGTACGGTTCAAGTAGACTATACCTGGAAGGCCGGAAGAGCGCTCTATTAATTTATTAAAATGAATGAAGGCATCACTCTTTCACTCATTCCGGAAATTTATATAGCGCCCATCAGGAAGCCTGCTTCGGGATGCTCGTAGACCAGCCACGGCTAAAGAGAACGTTGGCTACCCCAGAGGTTGATGGAAAGCGGGCATATAATTCATATTCATGGACAGAGTGGCGTCAGCGGGAACCCATTCCATGCGTAGGGTCAAGTTGGCCGCCAACCCGAGAAACTCAATGCTGTCCGTGTCATCACCATACTTAACGCATTATTGCCTTTATACATCATGCTGAAATTTAAGTGATTTTGTTCTGGCTTTGGTCAGCTAGTTTCGAGCTGCTTATAATAATCGCGCAGATATCTTTTAGCACTGTCAGCCAAAATGAGTTTCTTTTTAAGGTTTGCTGGAGAAAACTAACACCCGAATGCATGAACAATATAATTGAGGTAGGCCTAATGGTCGAAAATGAAACAAATCTGGGACACGCCCTGGGACGCCTCGCCGAAAGCTGGAAGTATGAAAAACTAGTGAGATTTATAATGTGCTCATTAATAGTAAGACACCTGGGTCTCGGACACTGGACGAAAAACTAAAGTGAGAAAAGCATTCAGAGAGTAGTGACATAGTTAAGTGTCTGTAGCTGCTGCAGTGTGTCACACGAAATCCGCTGGATTTTGGAGAAGTTTAAGAAAGGACGATTAAAAAAACATCCAATGCATGCAAACAAAGGCTATGGACTGAATTTGGTTACTGGCCTTTTTCTTGGCGAAGTACATCTTGTACCATATCCCGAAGTACGATGTCAACGTCACAGCCAGAGGAACGAAGAACAGAATGACCATTGTAGTGAGTGTGTATATGGACTCAGCAAGATTGTTGAGGCCCGATGTCGTGCAACGCTGGAACGTCGGATTATAACGACGTACATCGATCCACATGAATATTGGTACACTGGTTGATATAACAACGAAACAGACGATGGCAATCAGTAGAGCGGCTGTACGTGGTGAAAAGTAACTCATCATGCCAGGCTGACTCAGTCCAAGATATCTATAAAACTCCAAACAACAGTTACTAGAGCGTTGTCAACGCGTCAGATCTGAAATGTAAGCCAAGGGTACAGGTATCAATGCGGAAGTTGCTGAATAGTGCCTCTGGTGGGAGATTTCAGTCAGTCTGCCAACTTTTGCCAAGTTGCTGTTGTCAATTTGCTGTTTTGTCAATTTTTTGGCTGGACACATTAATTCTGAGAGTTTCAACACCCAGCCCGAGGTCTACTTTCGCATATGAGGCACATTACCAGTTAACAATTATTTCAAGTCTTACATGAGGGCTAGACAGAAAGCGCTTCAACATTAACCCCGGTACTCGGGCTTTTGATTATGAAGAGTCGTGCGATAGTAACCGTTCAGAGTTAAGCTTGGTGACATGCGTAATACCATAATTACGATATAGGCTACACAAAATTGACAGTGGATAGGCTAAGACTTGTAAACGTTGCCGCCGACAGTGTCCATAGACAATACTCACGTTCGTAAAACAGGACACTAACAGACATAAATGAATGGAGCAATAGGCCTACAACACAGTATCAATTTTTTTACATAAGCTTAATTGCAATTATTTCACAATGCGTTCAATGCGTTCATACACGAAGAGAAAGAAGAAGAGATAAGAAGAGGGATGGAAGAGGGAGACAGAGACTGACTTAGGTATTAAATAATTGCCTTAGTATCTACCTGACCTGTCAATACTGATGACCGACAGCATGCAGACGGACGCCTTGGATGCACTAGACGACCAAAAAGTGTTCAGCTTACAGAAGAAGGTTCCGTAGGACCAGCTGGATGTGATGGATGACATCGCTGACGTCCAAACACCAGTCAACATCAGACCAAAGTCCGATATAGCCAAGCAGCAGATGAACATCCGTGTCACCAGAGTTTGACCTTTGTTGCCCTTGCCGTGACCGATGACTCCAGCTGTGATGACCAACAGGTTCCCGATGACTCCGACGACAAATATCGTCCAGAAAGCAGCTGCCTTTGCATAGTCGACTTTCCCAAGAGAAGTCGACGGCAATTGGGGCGACGTGAGGTTCGCTTCTGTCGACTTCCAGAAGGTTGAGTTCGGGTCGGCTGTTATATTCATGCTGTGTTCTGAATTAATGCTCTGGTTCTGCCCAGTATAATTATTTGGAACGGCTGCTTATTTTCTTATGCTCAAGAAGATCGCCGTGCAGCTGCAAATATAACTAAAAAGTTATAATTTAGGCAAGGGACAGTTTCAGTTTCAAGTTGAGTGGGCCTAACAGACTAGGCTTATTATGCAATCCACAAGGCTTACATGGACATACTGTTATATTTGCCCTATATAACATTATAATTAGCCGTTTATGGATGCGACATGTGCTTAAGTGAGCATTTGCGGAGTTTATCAGGGGCTAGGGGGCTAAGCCCCCCCCAAGAGGACCTACAGTCATTTTTTTAAAGGTCAACTTAACTCCGCCCATGTATGTGAGTTGTGATTGTATGCTCTAACTTGAAACGATATTATCAGGTGATTCGCGTAACTGCATGATCTGAAGCAGGATTGGGCTTCTACTAAATATCATCAGTAAACTATGTGACTTAGCTACTGATAAAAAGCGGCACATGAGACTTAGGCATTGCGGCATCATCGGTTTGTAAGTTTATTTGAGAATCATGTTGCTTAATTTCCATTGTACTTCAAACTGCGCAGAAATTGAAGTGTAATTTTAGTTAACCCGTACCGGAAATAAAGACCAAGACTACGCATTTGTCGAGTGTGTGCAATGCAAATACTCTTCAAGATTGCGTTAAAAAAAAGTATTAGTAAGTTTAACGATCGAGTAAATATGCTACTTTAAAAATTAGCAACTTTTAACCAGTCGTTTGAGCTAATATGACTTATTACTGGATTTTGCTGAAAACAGATCATCCATGGTTAGCTATAATAAAACCGCTGACCTGTACAGTTACTGCAGACCTACGCAGTTGGTTCTGCTCTCGTTGATCTATTGCGGATGAACGTCACACTCACGAGTCTCACAGTTCCTTACATGCAGACTGAAAACAGACTAAGACACGTCTTAGAAATGGTTGCAACGAAAATATAAATTTCAGAAAAATAATCCAACCATCGCCCGTTCTTGTCAAGTGTGGGGATAGATTTACACAGATCTAGGATTTATGAAACTGAGTGCTGACACTTGACGTGTAGACATACTCGCCGATCGATCGTTGGTGTTTGGTGTCTAGCTTTGTGAAGAGGTGCAAAAGTACTGCGCTAATGCGCACGACTGTTCCGAGTAAGCCGGGGATCGACCAAGTGCCACCAGCCTCTCATAGCTTGAGCTATAATTATGTTATATAATGTTAATGTAGGTGTAATAGAACACACGCGTATTGAGCGTCTGCTGGATCTCTCAGAGATGCTGTGTGTGGCCCACGCGGCTATTAGTTACATGAGAAAATATGTGTCTTTTGGTTTCGAAAACGCAATACAGTCTGCAACAGTTGCAGTTTGTTAGGCTACCTTTAAGTCATAAGATGTCCAGTGGTGGTATTATGATCTCTGTTATTATTCCTGAATTACGATGAAGCTCAATGATAATGCACTGGAGTATAAAAAACAGACTCAACGCGACGAGTAACGACGAGAACAGCTTCAACAAATTTCCTCTCTGTCGCTGTCTCTGTGTGGGGCTGTATGCATGCATGCGCTGCACATCATTCACTATAATAGACACAAGCTGGACACGAGGTGGCACGCACTGCAGGCGAAAAAAGCGTTTCTAAAGACACTTAAGTCCATTTTTGCAGGAAGAACCATAGACTAGCCTCGTGCATAAAGTTTTGTTATTGTCACATTTCAAATTGTGGAAGATATGGTATTGCAAGTATTTCCAATCGAATCTCCTATTCAAACGATTAAAATATGCTAATTGCGCCGGGGGGTGCAGGTACACACGTTAAGAAAATTGAAATGCAACGTAAAGTTCAGAAATAAACAATCGATCAGAAGTGGCGACTTTTATCTAAAATTTGCTCTTTTCATCTTAAATCATCAGTTGCCGCATTACTGGATGCTAGGCATAGACTCCGATGTATTTATTCAGGGAATTTACACAGCAACTCTTCAAAAAATCTATCAGAAGAGCTATGGTCTATTATGCTCAAGTTAGACTCAGATTGACTGAAAATTTACCTATAGAAAGGCCTAGGCTTAACTGCCATTATTTTGTTTAGTTAAGATTAGGTAAGGGTTCAGATGAAAAGGTTGTATCAGACACCTCAGAAGAGGGAGACTAGAGGGTGGAAAAGTTGAGAGAGACCGTCCCAGTCCGCTCGAAAGTTGGGATGGACGTGACCCACGGGCCCCATAGGGTTGTTGCGCCTATGCAGTCAGCGTAATTGACACTGTGCAGTGCATCAACTCCACTCATGTTCTCTCATCTCCATGCTTTTAGATTTGTCCACTGTAGCTTTTTTTGTCCGTCCGTGCCTGTTTCTCCATTCACTCGGATGCCTGTCTAACATTTTAAGTGTGTATCGACCGTGAATTGATGTCCAATTCGCATTAAACACCAAATGCTGGAAGATGCTCGACAGAGCATGAATAATCTTAGAACTCCCCGCTGGCAATATAGCGCTCACTAGGGGTTGCTACTTGCCGTGAAACCTAGGAGGAGGACGAAGAGGAGGAGGAAGAGGAGGAGGGAGATCTACTTCTATAGCGCCTTGCCTCAGTTCCGCAGGAAGGCGATTGCTTTGCTGACAGGCGTAGGACGATTATCATAATCTCATCCAATTTGAATTGTGTTTTCATTTTCCGAAAGTGCATCTTCCTGGCAATCCTGGTCGGTGATTCTCGAAATGAACAGTGTTTAATTTAGTACCACTCTTTTGAGGGGGATCAGGGAATGTGTTGTTATGAACCAGGGCCGAGCATGGCAGCGTGTTGAGGAGGGAGATGAAGGCCTACTCCGTCCCCAAGTTTATATATATTCTTTTGCTTATGCACTGCAGCGATAGCAAAAAAATACATTGCTTCCTTAGGCCCTACTGGACTTACATGCATCAATTACAATTAAATTTAATATATGTGCATAACAATGGACATAAGAGGCCTGCCTTACCAGCTGTCACTGGACTACACTTCCTATGTTTCTCTGTTTATGTGCTTTAAGTTCAGTCCACATAGTCATTGAATTTACGTATCTGTTTGGGTCAGCGGGGCCATGGACTCAGCTGGGGGGAACACCCGCAGGGCCGCCACTGACTATATATGTCACTAGTCACTAGTCCCACTCTACTGCTACAGCATGAGGAGATAAATATAAAGGAATTCTGTGTGGCATTTGAATACTGAGTTCAGACCTTATACTTTTATTGATGAATATTATTAGGATCCAAGAGTGCTTCCTGAGAGGGTACTATACACATAGATTTTAACACGAGATATGATGCATTTCATTGTGCAACCATTTGCATATAGCGTCCAAACGTTACCTGAAGCATCCACAACCATTGCAAGTTGCCCATGTATACTATCAACAATACTTCACCATGTTTTAACATTGCTAACTCATGAGCTTCGACTGTCTACACTTAGGTAGAAACTCCATGATCAAAATGTGTGTCCTCTTTATTGCTTTGATGGATCCTGTCTTGGATCGATTATAGTTATTCATTGTTCATAGTAGGCCCTATACGTTTCATGTCACTTAGTTTTCTAATCAGTCGCTTCAATTGTTTTTGTAACTGGCCCCTTTGACCATCAGTAAACAGTAAATTTAGTTTCATGATTAATAATTATTCTTTGAGAATTATTCCGTGTCTTGTTGTGGTCGACGAGGTCTATGAAATGCTGGTTACATGCGTCGTTCGAGTCGTTGATGTTTTCAAGTAGGCCAATCGTCCAAACATCGAGGTACAGAAGATCTGTACAATATGACAAGAAATATATAAGTTTTTATTGCTCCCAAACAATAGCATCAATTACATGTTATGCAGTGTAGCCTACATAATGAATAATAGTAGGAGTAAGAGTAAGATGTGTAGATGGTTAGAAGTAAAGGGAAACAAAAGACGGACCCCAAACATATATACATTTAATTCAAGCAACATATTATCATCATCCCTATTACTAATCATTCTAATTAAATAGGTGGAAGCGCAACAAACCTGCTCCAATGTAGACCTCATTGGTTTCCACATGAAGCCATAGATTATAGGGTTAATGCAGGAATTCAGATTGGCGAGCACGAACAGTGGTGACATCAGCGAAAGTGCTTTAAAGCTGTTCGAGCCCCAGTTCAGATACAGAAGGTTGATCTGAAATGGCAACCAGCTGACGACGAATACGGCCACAATGATACTACACATTCGTGCCACCTTGCGGGAAGCGGTGTTGTCACTTCTCTGCTGTCCTGATGGCGCTACCGCTACCTAAATACCAAAACACACAATGTATTTTCTTTTATTTTGGTCATATTATTTATGTAAAAGCTGCGATGCCCGATGGGCAGTCCTGCACGGGAAGGACTAAGGTCTGAGGTATGCGCCTATTTATCACATTTGTCAAAATATCAAGGTGGAAGCAACGTTATCCGTTTACAAACAGGGCAACGTTAAGGTAACTTTATATGCCAATTCGTTAAGACTGCATCAAGACCTTTAAAGGCGTGCTGCATTTAATCTCATATCGTTAAGCTATTAGTGATCCTGAATCATATTCGTTGTTCTGTGATCGAAGCACTATTATACAGCAACCATCCTTGTCCACTCGAAGCTAGAAGAAAGTAGAAG